>JABXWE010005928.1:0-56968 GCA_014611495.1 Limonius californicus | reverse complement strand
CTTTTTTTCTTTTTTGCACCAACGCTCCACTTCGTCTCCTTCTCCTGCTTCAACGAAATTAGAACAAAGAACCACACATCGATTATCAACCCATTTTACCAAAGCTATATCATCACACATCACATTTTTGTAGATACACAATTATTTTTCACAAAAAAAGCGGTTTCAACACAGATTTATGTAAATACAGATTTAAATCGGTTTTGATATGGGATACTAACTGGGTCTGGTTGTTCATATTTGTACACATTAACTTTAACCGCGGGCCACGCTTCAGTTTTTTTCAAAAATGTTTTTATGATACCACTGTACACGCTAATAACCCTTCTAGAAACTCAATAAATGATTTTAAACACAAATCTGACTTCAATAGTTATGTCAAAACAAACCGAAATAACGACATTTGAGCACAGACAGTAACACTATCCAATTTTCAAACCAATATCTATCATTTAGCCCAACACGCGGTCACGAGAGGGTGCTCATGCACTTACCGCTGGTCTAAGTATTTGCACGATTGTAGACATTCGGTCTGAAGTTGCATTAGATAATTCCCACCGCATTTACTTCCATACTAATTTAATGTGTACAATTGTACCCATGGGGTCTGAAAGGGTTAATAGTTAAACTTGAATTTATCTAATATTTATTTTCTAAATGCGTTAACTAAAGGCAAAATTTTCTTATCAGACTTTTTTTCTAGTGGACTTGCTAATATTTGGCAGTATAATTACATTACATTCTATAGTTCCCTAATTTTCCGTAGTTTCCTAATCGCTGCATCATTACTGTTTGCTTTTTTTCTTTCTCATACTTTCTAGCCTTAAAAATAGATCGCTACGATTTTTTTGGTAATTCTCACTTTAACGCCCGTTTACTCAAAAACCGTTCATCCAACTGACTTCCAGTTTAAGTTATTTAATTGCCCTTATTCAGTAATATAGTATCCAAACACGTAACGGGCTACGTAATTAAATAGAATAAGACTACATAAATATTGTCTCTCCCTCTCTGTTGTATACGAATTTAAAATACACCCCAACTATTAAGACTATTCACGAGTTACCGATACAGAAGATGAAGTTCGCTAAGTAAAAGAAAGATACGTATTTACTCGTTTAACTATCTACAACCGGTCTAACAACGAAAACGAGTATAATGCGATAAGCGATCATACGAAGGTATGAAATATGGATGGTTATTACGTAGATGTATACACAAATGAAGATTATGGCTTACACATTACGGCATTTACTTTCTTAAAAATGTAGAGAGAATATGAAGTATAGGAAAGTCCAAGTTAACCGTTTCACTTGTTTTTTCAATTAAAGTTATTGAAAAAATGTTATCCTAGTATAAGACTATTCTTTTTCTGAATCCTACTTGCAATTTTCGTATTTGCATTCGTACTGTTATTTAGTGAGTGTGTTCTAACTTCCATTAATAGTTTAAGACTTACTGATTTAATGCCGGAGGGTAGCTCCCTATCGGACACGTCCTCAAGGTGCGCATAGGGTGAACGCCTTTTCGTGGATGATCCTAAGTGACTCAAAAAGTTAGTGTTGAGGATAAGACCGCTCGCGACGCGAAACGGTTGTCTGGTAGCATTTAAAAATCGGCACCGCGGACCAAACTACCCAGCTCAACTGTCATGTCGTGGTCAAGGATCAAGGGTTTGAACGGAGTCGGACTGTGCTTAACACTTCCGTTAAACTATGCATTCTTTCTGTTGATGTGGTCATGTCTCGCGGGAAGAAGAGTACCTTGGCGTTGGCTTAACTGCCTGAGCCAAGAGGAGTGAACCTCAATAAAAATCCCAACCTCCTATAATGGAGTTAAGGCGGCAGAGGGCCGCCTGGATAGCTTGGGGTAAGCTTTCCCAAACCGATCTCCCCAAACCAACGTTAAACTCCGAGGGTTGCATGTCCATGCGGGTGCTTCCTCATTAGTAAGCGAACTGTGGATACTAGGAGACCTCCAGTTTCAACTACCCTTACCACGGTATTGTAGGGCGATGCCGTGGTGGACCACATCTATCCCCAATTACTCATGGGACGTATGGAGACTACTAAAGTAATAGAAAAGAAGGGAGAGAATCTTTCGCCTTCGCCCCAAACACTAGGAGAACAAAGTCCCCAAATACCCATGGAAGTCCCATTTGTATGGATCTTTACAACATCAAAACTATATATTTTAAGAATATTGAGAAATACTTTAGTATGCAATTTAAAAGTGCTCCACTTTACTTTTGTAAGATAAATATTGGCTGCTCTACAAAATATTACAAATAAAAACAATGCGAACATTTCCTTGTTACAAAATTGCAAGAACTTAAACCTCTTTTTTTGATTTAAAGGTTTTATCTGTTCTAAATCTATCCGGTATCACTATCAGTTTCACCGTTTATCTATTGCCCGCCAATGTAATTAACCGCTCAATATCCTAACTATATCTCAATAGCTATGATCACGCAAATACTTCGTTGTTTTATAAATGCAATACATTTCGTCGAATTTATTTATGAAAGCTTATTTTGCTATCTGGAAAGCTTTGTATAAACATGAACATCATTCTATACTAGAATTCCCATGTAGCTAATAAACATTAATGATGAACATTAGAATTTTATCTACGAACTGGCCGAAATAGTGAATATTCGTAGCGTTTAGTTTATTATTCATGAAAAGCTTAAACGTAAAAAAGTTAAGGCACGGTGGGTTCCAAAAGACCTATCAAATGAACGAATGCAGAAACGGTTTTTTTACAAGAACTTCTTCAGCATGTTCGAATGGAAGAAGACAATTTTTTAGAAGGAACCCTGCCCGTAGACAAATGTTGAATGCACGTTTACATCCCATAAAGTAAACAGGCTAGCGTAGAATGGCACCACTCAAATTATCTGTCGCTAAAGAAATTCAAAGCCGTACTGTCAGAAGACAAAGTAATGGCTTTGGATTCTGGCATATTCACGATCCAGTTATGTTAGATACTATAAATGCAAAGTATTACTGCCAACTTTTTTTTTTAAACTCAGACAGAGTGCGAGAACCAAAAAACGTGGACTATTGAGTAAAGGCCCTTCTTCATGATAATGCCCGTCCACACGTTGACCGTTTAACACACGAAACGATGGATAAATTATGACAGGAGGTATTGCCTCATCCATCTTATAGTTCCGACATATCTTTTTGGACCCTCAAACAGAATATGAAAGGCAAAAAATTCAAGTCGAATGAGCTAATGGAAGCGGCGCAGGCACCAATAAAACATTTTCTCCGGTGGTATGCGTTTCTACAGCATCGAGATGAATTTGTATTATGGGGTTACTAAACTGACCCAAAATAAGCTAAGATTAGCATTTTTTTTTAATGCCGCCGTAGCTACATTAATAAGTGACCTTATAGCATGCTGGTTTTTTAACATATATAAGGTTAAGAAATGATGAAATTATTGAAAATATCATAAGAACTGATATTAAAAATTGCCAAAAGTAGTGCCAAAATACTGTAAAATCAGCTTACGTTTATGATAATTGTAAACATAATGAAATTTTTCACTTTATTACAAACTACCATTCCATATAATCCACACAACTCCAATGTCAAGATTTATCTAATTTTTTAAATCAAAACAATGCAAAGATTTTGAACCAAATCTATTTTGTTGTATTCTATATGTGTTAAGAATAATGTATATTTTGTATTGTGACACTGCATAACACATAAACAATATGCATTGGCTTTAAGATTGGATGCAGTTTGCTTTTCAGCGTTCCTGTAGACTGCAATATAATGGTTTCTAAATGTACAACATTATATTTAATTATGAGTTCCCAGGTCCTTAAAACAGAAGCATTCTTTAAAAAAAAATATATATATATATATATTTTTTTTAACTTTGAGTTATTGCTGTATAAAAAAATGTCAACTCAAATCTAATTCTCCAGCTATATATGTTACGGTCAAAGACCGAAATCGGACAGTGACGATATTGGCCGGTCACTTGGCAATTAACTGACCAATGTCCGATAATTATTGTTCTCCCTGCCCATTCTAAGTGGTCAGCCTGGGGAATATTTTATCACTGATAACTTTAACCGAGCAGTCATGTCGATAGCCAGCTATACCATATCAACGAATTACTTGTTGTAAAATGATAAGCTACTATGGCACTTTGAGTTGCAAACTATTCCTGTTGGCTCAGCATGCACACTTGTTGGTAGCATATGTTGATTTGCAGTGACAATTTCTATAACCTTGTCCTCAGGTAAGAGATATATTTGACACAATTTCACGTACACTACATTCATAAAATTTTACTTGAATAATATCTAACTTCTTATTTACAACAGAAATTTGGTTTCTCATGTAGAATTGCCTTAACTTTCACAATTTATACAACTACAGCAACTAGATTGCTACGATCTGTACATCTTCTAACATCATCTGAAATTGGCACCAAAACCATATTACCCTTTTTAGCTGGTTCAAACTATCTACTTTAGAACATTTTCATTATTTATGCTTGAACTTCCAATTATTCTCGTGCGGAATTTCTGTTGGCCTCGCTAACTTCAGACTGTAGACATAATGTACAAATTATTTCAATCAGATCATTCTCTCCCCTAAGTCTTGTGGACATACAAATACATACTACTTTCGAACACACACAAAAATTACTTTGTTGAACAGTTACTGATAATTTTTCTTGATATTTCATGTTTCATGTACCCTCATCATCTTTGGTATCGCTGTGATCATTATTGGATAATTTCTCAAGTTCTTCTTCAGTTTCAAGATCTTGTACAACTTCAGCTGGAAATGATGATTACGTACAACGCGCACAATGCAATGTTTCTAACATTGGTCAACGGTGAGCGAAAGAGGATGTTGATGATATATTACTTATATTTATCAACATTACAATGATATCAAACCTAACCTGAAACTTGTGTGTATACAACAATGTCGAACCTTACTTTGTTTTATGAAAGACCATACGTTGCCGAGACTGCATTACGTATTAAGATTATATTATTTAAATTGGTCTTACCTTTGTAATCCATTAGATGGTTAGGATTTGGAAAACACTGATAACGTACTGCTTGACACAAATCATCTTTAATATTTTAGGTTTGTGCCCAATGCAAGGCATCGTCTTTGTTATGATACACATATGAAAAATGAAGTTATACAGAAATTTTAATTATCTGCTTTCGTTACAAGAAGTCCCATGTGCCAACCTGAAACTAATCCGAATATATGTGTGTGATACTGTATATTATACTTATTTGGAAGTAAAAGCAAATATTTTTCGGTTTAATATTTTGAAGTTTACCGGTAGATTTTGGATATACCTAAACATAAAAATATCAAACAAAGTGGAATTTTCCGTTACACTCGGTTGGTCTAAAATTTGGTAGTTTTTCGTTCAACCAGAAAATATTCCACTCGTATTCGGCTTCAGGTTATTTCCACAATAACCATTTTCGGCAAATATATTAAATAAAAATATTGTATATAAACCTATGAGGAAAAACAATTTAATGTTAAAAGTAACTTTTCAAAACTGCATATACGGCGTTTTTATGATGTACAAACATAAAGCAGTTGAGGTGTTAAAGTAGGGTGAGTGTTTTGGACAACGATTTCTGCTTATTAATCTGTCGTCAAGAAATTCGCCTAGAATATTTAACGTTAGGCATACTTTGTGAGCCGCTGCACCATCTTGCTGGCGGAACCCACGCTGAGGTTCATCATCCTAAAGTTGATCTACAAACGAAGATTTAAATCCAGAACAAATCCCAGCACACATCCCGCATCAACGTCAGTCTATTATGACATTGCTTAAAATATTATAGTTTAGCAGAATAGAAAAATTCAACGCAAATTAAAAATCGCACCACACAAGTATTTGCATCCTTCAAATCAGGTGTTCCAAAAATCTTTAACCTTTGCCTCATCTTGCACAAAAAGTTCGAAAATATCTTAAAGCGAAAAACGTGATAACCTTCCAAACATAAGTGAAAAGCGTTATAAATAACTATTGATCACAATTGATAACATTCATTCCGAATGAGATACTGTTCTTTAAGCTACAATATAAAAGCAGAGTTATTTTTCAACTTTTTAGTTATTCGACATGTTTCATCTCACCAAGTTATTATTAACATTGGGCGCGCTTTTTGCGATTGCAAACTGCTACGCAATTGAAAGGTTCAATTTTAAAAACCAAGATGAAAAATTTGAAGCAATAAGAAAAGAAGCCGAAATTTACTACCAAACACTTCCAAGAGATGTTGAAGAAGACGCCCGATTATTAGTGGTAAGTTACAAACTAATTCAATATATATATTGTATATCCTAAAGAAAGGCTGTACAGACAATTCGCTATACATGTTTAAACGATTTAGGTGCTTATATATTTTACACTTAATACGATGTTCAATATTTCTTGAAACCAGAGATTTATGTATAATACAATAACATTAATCATCAACAACGTAGTTTTGGCAGGCGAAAGAACCGCTGTATAATTACATCACTGTAATGTAATACTGTACGTTATTTACAGCCCCAATTAATTGAAAAGTATGGCTACCCTGTAGAGGTACATACAGTAGCAACATCCGATGGTTATATATTAGAAATGCACAGAATCCCGTATGGGAAAGAAGGTCCATCAGAAGACAGACCCGCTGTATACTTGCAACATGGGATTATGTGTTCTTCTGCAGACTGGGTCATTGCAGGTCCAGAGAAAGGATTTGGTAAGTTATTGATACCGCGTCCAGCTCAAAGTCGTTAGAGAGCTTAAAGTTTAATATTAATGAATTACCACCGATTAAAATTAAATATTAATGAAACCTTTTTTTTACTTCTCTATACTCCTTCGTTCAGAACGATTTATTTTTATTAACATTATAATTTTACTAAATAATTCAAGTAAATCACTTTTCTTTGCTTCTGTATTACAGGGTACATTTTAGCTGATGCTGGATACGATGTTTGGATGACAAATGTTCGTGGAAACAGATATTCCCGTAAGCACGTTAGTTTAGATCCAGATAAGGATGCCAAGAAATTCTGGGACTTCAGTTGGCATGAAATTGGTACCATTGATGTACCGGCAATGGTCGACTACGTCATTGCTCAGACAAATCAAGAGAAAATATTCTATATTGGACATTCGCAGGGAACTACCGTATCCTATGTTATGATGTCAGAACAAACTGAGTACAACGACAAATTTAGAGCCGTGTTCAGTTTAGCACCCATCGCTTATATGAGATGGATGACCAGCCCACTTTTGCGGATAATTGCCCTTTTCGAATGGAGTTTGGAAGTAAGAATAACTATTTGGTTTATCTCATTATGTGTTGTGTGTTTACATAACTTCTGGCATTATTATAATGATCATTTAGTCTACATTTTATCTACGAAAAATGAACCAATAAAAATGTCGAATTTGATGGTCAACCAAAAAAGGACATGTAGTGTTTATTCTACTACTAATGAGTACTACAACTAGTAGTACATATTACTATTTGGAACGACCGAAAATCATTATATTTTCTGTTTCTCTTAGAAGTACCTCAACATTAGCATTTTCGTTCTTAACTGAATCTGTAAATTCAGTACTTGTAGTAGAGACATTGATTCTAATTTTTGTGATTTTATTCAATTAACGTTGCTGACACCTGAAATCTTCTTATGTTGCTGTTCTGCCAATGTCGATGCAGCGCTGGTTCTGCATGAACGATCTAATATTTTTCTCATTTTAGTGTGTAATCGTATTTCTTCCGCCGCAATGTTTATTAATTTTCCTTTTTTTACTAACGCCAACGGATAAATGTTTGTACCAGGTACCGGATTCAAGCAAATTTCACTCAGTCGGTAGTCAGAAACATTCAACCGATCTTCACACTGTTACCCCCTTTGAAATAAGTATATCGTACGACCCAACTAAACTAAAATCAATACCAACAAAAGCCATGGAAGACATAGGTATCTACCTTATAGAACACAGATCTACGATTTTATTAGACATAAACCATTTTTTAGACAGTTTCTTCTCAACTTCCTCGTGCACGCTTGGATTGATTAGGTTGTATTCAATACCTACGTTCTGTAAGAAATACCTGATTGCAGATTTCTTTCTTGGAGACATTTTTATAAGAGGCAAATAATACAAATTGATAAATATTCTTCTACAGTTCTTCAGTGGAGCATCTTTACTGCTGTGTTCTTCTTCTAGAAGCTCTTGCATTTTTTCGCAGCGACACGCGCCTCTTGCATCATTTTAACACGACATCGCTTAAGGAGTTGATTTCAATATTCCAAGTGTTGAAATACATTACATTTCTTAGACTATTTACATACATTATTTTCCTGTCCAAAAATGCGTAATATACTTCAACACAGTTGTCGAGATTTTCAAGGATTTTCCGGCACGTTACTTTCAATACCGGTGGATATTTGTATATCGCACTTATCTCCTAATCTAATACAGATTATGCTACGGCCCATTCTTCTCTATTCCAAGCCTTTTTTTTCATTTCTGGGTAGTTTTTACTTCCTGTATCTTCAATTATTTATTTTACATATTGCAATCCTTTTGGATTTCCTTGTTTTATGATTGTTTTAGCAATCTCTCTTTTCCTAGTACATGTCATATGCTTTGGTATCTTCTTTTTTTATATGTTCCCATACTTTCCTTTCTTAGTCCCCTAGGGCTAACACTTATTTATTGATTTTCCTCTCCATCTCCAACTTTAACTATCTACGCAGATAAATCTTTCTCACTACAAATTTTCAAAATGTTGCCAGTAGATGGTTACGGTGAGAATAAAATCATTGGTATATCAATTGCGAGCCATTTTAATAAATAAAATGGATTTGGTTCACTTTAATAGTCCCTCGAATACCATTCTTAGTCAAAGGTAAGTATATTGCTTTTTTGAGGGATACCATGGATGTCCCTTACTTTTGGATATCAATAACACGAGTATTATTCGCAAACACAAGGGACGTCAGTGATATTATACTAATTGATAGGCTTTGGACTACTTATGGTATTATAAGCGAATATTTTTACCGCGGGGTAGCTTCTATTCACGATTGGTTGTATGTATGGATGTATGGATAATAAGTAATTATCACATGGGGTTTCAATCATTACTAGTTATGTTTTTTTTTCAGGTTGCAGGAAACATCCTTGGAATGTACGAATTTTTGCCACATAGCGAATTCCTTGGAATAGTAGGCGACGTTTTATGTGGGGACGATTCCATTTTACAAATTCTATGTACTAATGCCCTGTTCGCTGTTTGTGGTTTTAATCCTGCCCAAATGAACGCAACTCTATTACCAGTAATTATGGGACACACTCCTGCAGGAGCTTCAACCAAACAAGTGTATCACTATGCCCAAGAAATAAACTCAGGTATATAATAAATGAACAATTAGTACTTAAATTTAAAAAACAAAGTCATTAAAAATTGATATGAACGACTTCTAACGCAATCTATTTGTATCAATTACAGGAAAATTCCGCCAATATGACTACGGTATGTTCGGAAACATGAATCGGTATGGAAGTATGAGTCCACCGAAGTACAAACTTAGCAAAGTGAAAGCACCTGTATATCTGCATTACAGTAGAAATGATTGGTTGTCGAACGAAAAAGACGTGAATAAGCTATACGACGAGCTCGGAAATGTCAAAGGAAAGTTTTTATCTCCTGACAATAAATTTAACCACGCAGATTATTTGTTCGGAATTGATGCTCCCGAACTTCTCTATCGCAGAGTCATCAGTTTGATGGTTAGACATTAAGGTAAACAACATAGCACATGTAGAAGCTCTTTGATTATTATATGACACGCTTTAAACATGTTCAGTTTTACAAACTGATTATTGATGTATACATAGAGAAAATATTAATAAAACCACCATTATCAGTAATAATAATAGTTACTTATATTGTTTCTTAACAAAAGAAATATCTTTCGCTTTAAGTAGTTTTCACGTAGGGTAGATATACTTTTTGTATTTTTATATTTCCACACTATAAGTGCGTGTAGTGTAATTTGAATTATTAATAAATATCTACTAGTGGAACAAAGCAGTAAATGTTTATTTCTTTTTGGTGAAACCCATACTCTCTACAGCTACACCAATAAAATACTAACTTTACAGCAATTGAATGAAAGATAATAAATAACCATTGGTATTTCCTGTACTCAAAAAGAAAAACAACATATTTATTTTTTAAAACTAGTTATGACATTCTTAGCTCTACTCTAATTTCAAGTATATCCCAGCTAATTATATTCTGTGGCTCGCCAAGTGAAGTAGGTGAAGTGTCGCTTCACGTAAAATTTTCATTCAATTGCAAATATTTATTTAAATTACATAACAAATTATTTGTCGGCATTACACCTATTAGGAGTCGTTTATTTATGGCATACATACCCGTAGATACAATAAGCTTAGTAAAAACAAACACTTTACATTTTTTCTGGTCCCTTGTATTATAAATTTGAAATGCAGTCCGTCAAGCGTGAACACAGTGACCATAAAAAATCTTAGCTACAACACTCGTGCAGTTGTAGTGAAGGATCAGCCTCAAACGTATTTTAACTCTGCACTTATACCTCCGTTGCCATGGTAAGGTCTACGTCAATATCTACAATTGGTTCACGGTGAATCGCGCAAGTGAAGAGTTCAGTCGCAATCAGCCGTTGACCTTCATGTTCGAGTTTGACAGTCGGTTTTTAAACGATTTCAACAATTTTGAATTCAAATTTTTAGCTGTAGTATTTAATGATATTTTCTCTTTCACTGACATATTATTTGATGGTTTCCAAGAGAAATCATTGGATATTAATGTTTGTGTTACATAAATAAATGAAACTATTGAACTATTAAAGAGGAAATGGAATGACGATTTCTTTGATACACTCTTCGAAAAGACTAAGCAAATAAAAATAACACAGTACCATATTTCTAAACGCCCTAAACGGGAATACGCTAGCCTTACAAATAATTACATTAAAAGAAAATATAGAATTTTGTTTCATGAAGTACTAGATCACATTATAATGGAAATGGAAGTAAGGTTTCAAGACTGCGATAAGTTACAATTCATGTCTTTGGCTGATATTACAAAATCGGAAATTCGAACAATATGATTCGTGTTTTCCGTCCAAGCTTTTGAAGGTTTAGGTCAATTTTATGGCAAAATATTTACAAAAAGTCAGCGTCTTAAAAACGAATTAAATCTTCTTTATGCCGATGAAAGCTACCGCAATCTACAAACCCAAGAATTACTAGAAAATCTCAATGAGAACAAAGAAATTTTTACCGAAGCCTACAAATCGTTTTACCTCATATTAACTACTCCGTCGACAAGTGCATCAGTGGAAAGAAGTCTTTCTTGCCTTGAACGAATAAAAACGTACTTAAGAAATGCAGTATCTCAAGATAGGCTTTCTTCTTTAACAAATATTTCAATTCAAAAAGAACTCTTTTAGAAGTAATAAATTCAACCATTTTACGAAGACATAATAGATAATTTTGGTGCATTAAAGGACAGAAGGATAGACTTGGTCTACAAAAACTTGGTAAGTTGACATTGAATTGTATTTTTTCTATTTGTTATTATTAGGATTATTACAATAGCAATGCACCTATTTTTTTACCCGCGAGCCGCCATTGATTATATTAGTTTCCCGATAGAAACTAAAATATAAAGCACACATTGCATTCATTTTATTATTTAATCTAGTTACGAAGTAGCCACTTAATTGGTGTTCTTATTAATACAAGAAAAACAACCGCTTAACGTAATTTTCTACATTCGAATTATAGAGAAAAATTATAGAGGGTGTCAATTTAGAAACGTAGAATGTGTTATATTTCTGGACGTAAAATAGGTATAAGCTATTTTAGAAAAACGTTTCTACAACATCGAGGGGAAATTATAATCACTCATAAGGTAACCTTCCCCATTCAAAATATTAGGCTCTAGATGCCCTAAAAGACATTTCACATGGTAACACCAACTTTGTGACGTCTGATTGAAAAGCTTTTAGAAAATGCTATTCAGTAGTAGCCACCTTCTTTTTCCTCCGACTAGTTTCGGAAAGATTAAAAAAACTCAAATGTTTCTTAATCAATTATTGTAAGTAAAATTATCCGGGACAATGGATTGGTAGAAGAGCATCAATAGAATGGCCCTCAAGATTAAAAAAATTGACCTCATTAGATTTATTTTTATGGGATCACTTAAAATCTGTTGTCTACAAAACTCAGGCTAGTCCATTGCGTACAACGAATAACTCAGAAGTGCCGAGCTATTTCGCGACAAACCTTACTAAATGTTCGGAGAGATTACAAGAGTAGATTTGCTATTGCCGAGACCTAGAGAATAATGGAACTCATTTTGAACATTTAACCTAATATTTTTAAATTTTAATTACAATAATTGGTTCAAAACCTTTTAAGCTTTTTTTCCGAAGTCAGGGAAAATAAAAGGTTGCTAGCTGCTAAACAGCAATTTTTAAAATCTTTTCAATGAAGTTGTTTTAGAGTTACCGAGAGCCCGATGGGTTGAATGCGGAAGGTTACCGTATGAGTCGTTCTAATTCACCCTTCGTGTTGTAAAAACGTGTTTTCTGTAAAACAATATACTTATTTTTGTTTGTATTATGATGTTGCCATGGTTACTTGCTGAAAAAAAGGAAAAAAAGCAACCGGGACTTGCCATGAAAATTTCAACGTGAACAGACGCTCATCTGGCGAGTCAATTAAAATTGTAATTTTATGTGTTTATTATATCCTGTTTGAATAAATGTGTTATTAAGTGTTACGGGTCAAATCGTCGTTATTTATTACTTATCTGCGAGAAAAAATAAATAAAATTCGGTAACTTAGCCGAAAATCAATAATTTAGGGCGGAGTATCAAAGTAGCGTAGACTTAGGTTAGCGTCAACAAACTTCAAGATTATTAATCATCTACAAGTTGGACAAAAGTTTAAGACCTGTTACTTATTTGGGAGAACTGGAAGTGAAACTGGAATAGCAATCGAATTTAATTTAATATAAATTAAAACAAACAAGTAACATTGAATCAACAACAATTTGAAAAGTGACGCAAGTTTGGGGTTAACAATTTAAAAGGAAAATATAAAGGCTTGATGTTGTCGTGTTTTATTGTGTATTGTTGTATTATAACTCCTGGAAGGTTTCTGTTTTACATTGTGTTAATTCAGGTGACGCCTAGACTTATATGCCCCCCCCATTATTCGATTGTATTTCGTAGAACCCTGTCCTTGATTCCTGGGCTTTGCAAAGCCGATTTCAGTTGGCTGTATTGCTCCTAGTTGGTATTTTTTTTTTATTCGTTGCAGGCGTTGCAATATCATCATCATCATTGACAGCGTTTTTCGTCCCCCTGTTGGACATCGGCCTCTTCTCTGCCACGTGTTTTTCCTCAGCACTAAGGTAGAAACAAGGGAGGCCTACTGTTTAAAGTCGAATCCGAACGACAGAAATTGCAGAGAAGGTTTTTACCATTAAGAGCCCACGGATGCAAGCCGGATTGGGAAATTGTGTGTGGGGGTTGCAGACAAGATTTTTATAAATCTGTAGTAATGGCTAATGCTAAGGTTTCGAACCCAAGCCAGAATCGACGTTTTACTCAGAAAGCGAGCGCTCTACCAACTGAGCTACCACCACACTCGTTACAATATGCCAACTAGTTATTGGAACAATGATAAGTTACTCACGTTTATTACAGCTAAGTAATTGTAAGATATGTCGATTTGCATAATATGTTCTATTTTATTAGCCCATACTAATTTTTTGTCTTCATATTAGTGAATAATCGTAAACAAAAGTAAAGTTAAAACATTTTAATTAGTAAGAATCATCAAACCAACTTTTTTCAAAATATAACGGCTTTTACGGATGACTGTTTATTTACCATGGTTATTGTCATGCAAAAAATATGCTATCATCTTTCATCTTTTGAATGTAGAAAATTACAGTTTCTCTTTGTGTTAATAAGAACACCAATTAATTGGCTACTTCTTAACTAGCTCAAATAATGAAATGAACGCTCTGTATTTTAGGTTCTATAGGGAAACTAATATAATTGGCTGGGATACACTTGAAATTAGAGTAGAGCGAACAATGTCAAAACTAGTCTTAAAAAAGAAATATGTTACTTTTCTTTTTGGGCATAGGAAATACCAACGGTTATTTATTATCTTTCATTCAAATGCTGTAAAGTTAGTATTTAATTGGTATAGTTGTAGAGAGTACGTGTTTCACCAAAAAGAAATAAACATTTACTGTTTTGTTCCACTAGTAGATATTTATTAGTAATTCAAATTACACTACACTTACTTATAGTGTGGAAATATAAAAATACAAAAAGTAACTACCTATCCTACGTTAAAACTACTAAAGAGAAAGACTTTTCTTTTGTTAAGAAACAATATAAGTAACTATTACTATTACTGATAATGGTGGTTTTATTAATATTTTCTGTATGTATACATCAATAATCAGTTTGTAAAACTAAATATGTTTAAAGCTTGTTATATAATAATCAAAGAGCTTCTGCATTTGCTGTGTTGTTTACCTTAATGTCTAACCATCAAACTGATGACTCTGCGATAGAGAAGATCGGGAGCATCAATTCCGAACAAATAATCTACGTGGTTAAATTTATTGTCAGGAGATAAAAACTTTCCTTTGACATTTCCGAGCTCGTCATATAGCTTATTCACGTCTTTTTCGTTCGACAGCCAATCATTTCTACTGTAATGCAGATACACAGGTGCTTTCACTTTGCTAAGTTTGTACTTCGGTGGACTAATACTTCCATACCGATTCATGTTTCCGAACATACCGTAGTCATATTGGCGGAATTTTCCTGTAATTGATAAAAATAGATTGCGTTAGAAGTCGTTTATATCAATTACTAATTGTTAATTTATTATATACCTGAGTTTATTTCTTGGGCATAGTGATACACTTGTTTGGTTGAAGCTCCTGCAGGAGTGTGTCCCATAATTACTGGTAATAGAGTTGCGTTCATTTGGGCAGGATTAAAACCACAAACAGCGAAGAGGGCATTCGTACATAGAATTTGTAAAATGGAATCGTCGCCACATAAAACGTCGCCTGCTATTCCAAGGAATTCGCTATGTGGCAAAAATTCGTACATTCCAAGGATGTTTCCTGCAACCTGAAAAAAAAACATAAATAGTAGTGTTTGAAACCCCATGTAATATTTATTTATTATATAAATATTATAATATTTATTTATTATCCATTTTCAATCCATTTTAAATAAAGTACTGTTGTAACATACATACAACCGAATAGTGAATACAAGCTAATCCGCGGTAAAAATATTCACTTATAATAGGTACCATAAGTAGTCCAAAACATATCGATTGGTGTAGTATCACTAACGTCCCTCGTGTTTGCGAATAGTATTCGTGCTGTTGATATCCAAGAGTAAGGGACATTCATGATATCTCCCAAAAAAGCATCTACTTACCTTAGGCTGAGAATGATATTCGAGGGACTATTAAACTGAACCAAATCCATTTTATTTATTAAAATGGCTCGAATTTGATTTACCAATGATTTTATTGTGACCGTAACCATCTATTAGCAAAATTTTGGAAAATTTGTAGCGAGAAAGATTTGTCTACGTAGTTAGTTAAAGTTGGGCATGGCGATGAAAATCGATAAAGAAGTGTTAGCCCTAGTGGACTAAGAAAGGACATGATGAAAACATAAAAATGCAGATTTCAAAGGATAGGACCTGTACTACGAAAAGAGAGATTGCTAAAACAATTATAAAAGCAAATCTAAAAGGATTGCAATATATAAAATAAATAATTGAAGCTACAGGAAGTAAAACTACCCAGAAAGGAAACAAAAAGGCTTGGAACAGAGAAGAATGGGCTGTTGCGGCAAACCAGTCTGACAACTGAAAACTGAGGAGAGGAGAAGAGAGAAAAAGATTAATAAACCAGAATCTGTATTAGATTAGGAGAAGATAGTGTGATATACAAATATTCACCGATATTGAAAGTAACATGCTCAAAAATCCTTGAAAATCTTGACAATTGGGTATATTTCGCATTTTTGGACAGGAAGATATTGTATGTAAATAGTCTAAGAAATGTATTTTAACACTTTATATATCTAATAATATTGAAATCAACTGCTTAAGCGAGGCCGTGTTAAAATGATGCAAGAGGCACTAGTAGCTGCAAAAAAATACAAGAGCTTCTAGAAGAAGGAATCAGCAGCACAGATGCTCCACTGAAGAACTGAAGAATAATATTCAAAAATCGTTAAACAACCCCGTGGGTCTAAAAAAAATTGTATTATTTGCCGCTTATGAAAATTTCTTCAAGAAAGAAATCTGCAATCAGGTGTTTCTTACAGAACGTAGCTATTGAATACAACCTAATCAGTCCAAGCGTGCTCAAAGAAGTTGCGAAGAAACTGGCTGAAAGCAAATGGTTTTTGTTGGTATAGATTTTAGTTTAGTTGGGTCGTACGATAAACTTATTTCAAAGGGGGTAACAATGTGAAGACCGGTAGAATGTTTCTGACTATCAAGTGAGTGAAATTTTGAATTCAGTATCTGGTACAAACATGTATCCGTTGGCGTTAGCAAAAAAGGAAAATTAATAAACATTGCGGCGTAAGAAACAGGATTACACATTATATAGAGAAAAATATTAGATCGTTCATTCAGAGCCAGCACTGCATCGACATTGGCAGAAAACAGCAACATATGACGATTTCAGCTGAAATCAACGTTAATTGGATAAAATCACATTTACAGATAGGTGGTAATTAGAAAATACTAGAAAAGATTGGTACGAATATCATTATTATAAGTACTGAATTTACAGATTCAGTTAAGAACGAAAATGCTGATATTGAGGCACTTTTAAGAGAAACGGAAAATATAAAGATTTTCGTTTGTTCCAAATAGTAATTTGTACTACTAGTTGTAGTATTTATTAGAAGTAGAACAAGGACTTCATGTCGTTTTTTGTTTGACCATCAAATTCATAATTCGACATTTATATTGCTTCATTTTTCACAGAAGAAATGTGAATTAAATGATCATTATAATAATGATATAAGCTATGTAAACGCACAACACATAATGAGATAAATCAAATAGTTATTCTTACTTCCAAACTCCATTCGAAAAGGGCAATTATTCGCAAAAGTGGGCTGGTCATCCATCTCATATAAGCGATGGGTGCTAAACTGAACACGGCTCTAAATTTGTCGTTGTACTCAGTTTGTTCTGACATCATAACATAGGATACGGTAGTTCCCTGCGAATGTCCAATATAGAATATTTTCTCTTGATTTGTCTGAGCAATGACGTAGTCGACCATTGCCGGCACATCAATGGTACCAATTTCATGCCAACTGAAATCCCAGAATTTCTTGGCATCCTTATCTGGATCTAAACTAACGTGCTTACGGGAATATCTGTTTCCACGAACATTTGTCATCCAAACATCGTATCCAGCATCAGCTAAAATGTACCCTGTAATACAGCACCAAAGAGAAGTGATTTACTTGAACTGTTTAGTAAAATTATAAAGTTAATAAAAATAAATCTTTCTGAACGAAGGAGTATTGAGAAGTTAAAAAAAAAGGTTTCATTAATATTTAATTTTAATCGGCGTAAATTTGTTAATATTAAACTTTAAGCTCTCTAATGACTCTGAGCTGGACGCGGTACAATAACTTACCAAATCCTTTCTCTGGACCTGCAATGACCCAGTCTGCGGAAGAACACATAATCCCATGCTGCAAGTATACAGCGGGTCTGTCTTCTGATGGACCTTCTTTCCCATACGGAATTCTGTGCATTTCTAATATATAACCATCGGATGTTGTTACTGTATGTACCTCTACAGGGTAGCCATACTTTTCAATTAATTGAGGCTGTAAATAACGTACAGTTTCAAGAAACATCGAACTGCGTATTAAGTGTGTAAATTATAAAAGCATTTAAATCATTTAAACATGTACATCGAATTGTCTGTACAGCCTTTCTTTAGGATATATATATATATATATATATATATATATATATAGAATTAGTTTGTAACTTACCACTAATAATCGGGCATCTTCTTCGACATCTCTTGGAAGTGTTTGGTAGTAAATTTCGGCTTTTTTTCTTATTGCTTCAAATTTCTCATCTTGGTTTTTAAAATTGAACCTTTCAATTGCGTAGCAGTTTGCAACCGCAAAAAGCGCACCCACTGTTAATAATAACTTGGTGGGATGAAACATTTCGATCGACTAAAAAATTGATAAATAACCCTCCTTTTATATTGCAGTTTAAAGAACAGTATCTCATTCGGAATGAATGTTATCAATTGTGATCAGTAGTTATTATAACGTTTTTCACGTATGTTTGGAAGGTTATCACGTTTTTCGTTTTAAGATGTTTTGGAACTTTTTGTGCAAGATGAAGCAAAGGTTAAGGATTTTTGGAACACCTGATGTGAAGGATGTAAATACTTGTGAGGTGCGATTTTTAATTTGCGTTGCATTTTTCTATTCTGCTAAACTATAATATTTTAAGCAATGTCATAATAAACTGACGTTGAATATATTCTTTCCATTACCTATGTAGGTATGTTTTATTTTATATGAGTGAGGTACGATTATCATTTCCCTTGTTGATTGCTGGGATTTGTTTTGGGATTAAATCTTAGTTTATAGATTAACATTAGGATGAGGAACTGCAGCTTCGGTTGCGCCAGCAAGATGGTGCAGCGGTTCACAAAGCATGTCTAACCTTAAATATTCTAGGGGAATTTCTTGACGACAGATTAATAAGCAGAAATACTTTAACACCTCAACTGCTTTATGTTTTGTTACAGGCCAATCGAGCTTTTTCGACAATTCGTAACTATCTTGATGGAAAAGGGCCTACAGCTTAGCTCCGAGGAGTAGGGGGAGTTCGTGAAAATCGCTTATGGGAGAAAATCTTTAGTTGTGTACAGGGCGAGTCAAAATAAGTAGGCGCCACCTTCCAAATCCAGCTGATTGTGTAGGTCCTCGTGGAAGGCCGAGAAACCAAAAGCTCACGGGAATGGAACCTACCTTTATTGTGCCTCCACCTATATATTTAAAGCTTGCAAAATTCTTACACCAGCAAGTACAAAAGACACAATAAGAGACAGTAAACTTTAAAACACATATAATGAAATGTTTGACATATGACAATACAACGAAATGGCAAGATATAACACAACAAGTTTGAATTACAGAATTTTAATTTTTGAACGTTCAAAGAAACTCGTCGCTGTTGACGCACAATATTTATGTTGTAATGAATCTGTGTGGCCAACGGCGTAGAGTTTACAGGAAAATTGCAACCTATAAACCAAAATTTCTCTCATACTTTATACTTCAAATACAGTCCACAACTGAAGGTTGCTTCCTGTTTCCAGGTACAAAAAGATTCAATGATATTGAATTTTGCAAGCTGCACGTAGGCTTTCGTTTCACAAAACACAAAACTTTAGTTTTTACCTTGAAGTTCGGAGGAGACGGCACAATACAACGGCGATTTCAACAGGCTGCTAACGTTGGTTGAACGCATGACAGGACTCTTCGGTGGTATGAAGAAATGGCTGCATAACCACGGGAGTTGGGCTTCGAAGTTGATCCACCGAAAGGCGATTGGTCAATTCACCAAAGAATTGCCTTTTACTGGGGTTGAATCAAGTTGTTCCCATTAAATCCGGCAGTAGCCGACGGTCTGTTAAATACCCCTTGGTACAACAGCGAAACGGAACACATATTAATGATACCCCTTAACAAAACTCAAAAGCCGACACTTGCAGCACTCGATACAATTACGGCCCTTCCCTAGAGATGTAATTTTGGGAAGGTCCGGAGCCGAGACAGGTTGAAGAACGACCGCCTTCAAAATGTAATGGGGACCTGCAACCCTCAAAAGATTGCACCACATTACGAAATCTTACGAAAAAGTTCCAGAAGGAATTCCTAACACGTGCAACGCCGAGATCAACACTTCCGGGAACAATCCGAGGTCGAGCGCAAGAAAAACAAAAATCTGCGATTTTTACACAAAGGAAACTGTTAACACATCTCGAACTTCGAAAGACACAACAAAATAGTGAAACGGTAACCCAAAATAAGACTGCAATCAAAATAACGATACTAATTCTGACGAAGCGGCAAACAAATTAAGAAATTAATTCATTCGTATAAAGCGGCACATTTTAAAATGAACATAACAGTTTGCACATCATAAAGACGCTGTATATGCAATTTAAGAGAAGTTACTTTTAACATTAAATTGTTTTTCCTTATAGGTTTATATACATTATTATTATTTAAAATATTTGCCGAATTATTGTTGTGGAAATAACCTGAATACGAGTGGAATATTTTCTAGAGAAACAACCAAATTCCACTTTCTTTGATATTTTTATGTTTAGGTATATCCACACTCTTCCGGTAAACTTCAATCCTTAAAAATATTAAACCGAAAAATATTAAATATTTTGCTTCTTCTTCCAAATAAGTATAAGTATGGCAAGATATTTTCGGATTATTTTCAGGTTGTCGCATGGGGCTGCTTGAAACGAAAGCAGAAAATTTAAATTTTTAAATAATTACATTTTTCATATGTGTATCATAACAAAAATGAAGTCCTGCATTCGGTACAAACCTAAAACTGTAAAGGTAATTTGTGGCAAGCAGTACATAATCAGTGTTTTACAAATCCTAACCATCTAATAGTTTGTAAATGTAACACCAATTTAAATAATATAACAAAAGACCACTAGGTGGCGCTATTGAGATGTGTCATTACAATTTTCCTAAAATTTGACATTTGTCGTTGTGAAAACAGTGGCAGCTTAGAAATTGACCGAGTAGTTTTAAGAAAAGCAATTTTGTGAAAAAATGGAAATTTCACGTGAAGGTTTTCGTTGGATGATTTTTTACGATTTTAGTAACGACCTAACACAACAATAATGCATAGAATCGCTTCCTTCAACTTTTGGCAATGAAGATCATCAGGAAAGATTGTTTACAATTAATTGGTTTGCAGAATTTCGTAGTGGTCATGCGTCCATCAGTGATGAATTTCATGAAGGTCGATCAAAATCGGTCGTTAATCCAAAAACATCGATGCTGTGCACAACATGATTGAAGAAGATCGGCATGTGCCTTACTTTGAGATCCTTAGGCATCCTTAGGCATATGAAAGACTGCAATACATTCGATTTTTCATGAACATTTAGCTGTAAAAATGATCTGTTCCAGATAGATTCCGCATACTTTGACCGAAGCTTAAAAAAAGGCTTGCGTTAATTGGTGTACAGAAATGCACAAAATATTTGACCGAGAAACTGGAAAATCCGTATACAACATCGTAACAGGTGACGAAACTTGGATATATTCGTATGAACCGGAAACTAAGCAACAATCCACTGTTTGGGTGTTCGAAGATGAACCGAATCCCACAACAGTTGTTCTTTCACTAAGCACTTACAAGAAAATGATCGCGTCTTTCTTCGGTTGTACTGACATGTAGCAACTATTCCTATAGAGGATCGAAGAACAGTCAAAGCTGAATGGTATAGAACAATTTGTTTGCCAGAAGAAATTGACGAATTCAGGAAAAACAACCGAAAAGGTCACATCTTTCTTCATCATGACAATGCCAGCTCTCACACCGCACGTCAAACAATTGATTATTTGAAGGAGAAAAACGTTTATGTTTAATGTCTCATTGCACGTATTCACCTGATTTATCGCCTAACGACTGCTTTGTATTCCCGAATGTCAAACGTAAAATGCATAGAGAGGGATTTTCATCACCTCAAGAAGCTGTTGAAGCCATGTTTTTGAGATACCAACTTCAGAGTGGAAAACATATATCTGGAATTGGTTTGAACGCATACAAAAGTGTATAAATCTTAAATGCGAATATTCTGACAAGCAATAAAACACCTTGCTCCAAAAAATTTTTTTTCTTTACTAGTTTTTGTAAATACTTAACCCTCGTACAACCAAATAAATTTGGTGCAAAATCGTCGCATCGTTCTGATTTTAAAAAATTAGATAAATCTTGACATTGGAGTTTTGTGGATTATATAATTTCACTAGATTTACAATTATTGTAAACGTAAGCTGATTTTACAGTATTTTAGCACTACTTATGGCAATTTTGAGACGTTCGGCCGCTTTTATGGAACGCATCCAGTATGTGCGGCGTTTATTTTTATTAAACGCACCCTCTAGGCGCAACGTTTATTTAAGTTTCTGTAAAACGCAGCTTTAATCCGATTTTTCACACTGTTAAGCGCGGGGAGAAGACGGAAGTCAGGCTCCAGCTCTCCACTTGAGTGTTACGCAGATTTAAATTCACCCTCGGCCGTCCGAATCAGTGTAATTTACCAATAGGTAATTCCTTTCGCTTTGTGCGGTACCATTCCCGATACGTCCGAAAAGGGGGAATATTCGGTTTCCCAAATATTCCAAAAATGTCGCTTAAAGTACTGATTTAAGAAATTTCGTCCTATGACGCAATACTGAAAAATCTGCCAAAAGCAAGCGGTTTCTAGAGAAGCAACTGTAAAATTCCACCACCACACTCAGGGACTGACTCAAGCTTTACACCCCCCTGAAGGAACAATTTCCACCAAAAAAGGTAAATTTTTAAAACCTTTGTTAGCCACGCTTCAGCTGTTCCATTTACTTTACCGAGGGGAGGCCCCCTGAGACGACGCCGTCCATTGTGAAATTCTATGAAATTAGTATATATTTAGTATGTTTTATTCGAACATTTTTTAACGATATAAGAAAACACTGCGTGTACAAGGCCTTTCTGCAGTATCTATTTGCAGATATTATTAATTTAGATTTAATTGTTTTGGGTTCATCTGTGTGTGACCTTTTTAATATAAAGATTGTTCCTTTCAAACTGTCTTTGATTCTTTTTAATTATGTTCATCTTTGTTCATTACCAAATTATAAAAATAAAATACGAAACTTGCAAGTAGGATTCAGAAAAAAATAGTCTTAGTCTGGGATCACCTTTTTTAAATAACTTTAATTGAAAAAACGAACGAAATATTTAGCTTGGACTTACCCATACCCACTTCATATTGTTTCTACACTTTTAAGAAAGTAAATGCCCTAATGCGTGAGCCATAATTTTCAATTGTGTGTAAATCTACGTAATAACCATCCATATTTCATACCTTCGTAAGATCGCTTATAGCACAATACTCGTTTTCGTTGTTAGAAAGGTTGTAGACAGTTAAACGCATCTTTCTTTTACTTAGCGAACTTCATCTTCTGTTGTGGTAACTCGTGGATAGACTTAATAGTTGGGGCGTATTTTAAATTCGTATACTATTAATGCAACAGAAAGGGAGTGACAATATTTATGTTGTTTCTATTTAATTATGTAGCCTGCTATGTTTTTGGGTACTATATTACTAATGAGTAAGGGTAATTAAATAACAGTTTTTGAGTGAACGGGCGTTAAAGTCAGAATTCTTTAAAAAAGCGTAGCGATCTAGTTTTAAGGCTAGAAAGTACGAGAAAGAAAAAAGCAAACATTATACAAATTATGTATTTTTTACTTTCGATTACTTTGAAATTATTTTCTAGTCATTAAGAGAGTGTGGAGATTGATGCAGGGATTAGGAAACTACAGAAAATTAGAGAACTATAGAATGTAATGTAATTATACCGGCAAAATATTAGCAAGTCCACTGGAAAAAAGTCTGACAAGAAAGTTTTACCCTTAGCTAACGCGCGTAGAAATTAAATATTAGATAAATTCAAATTTAACTATTGGATATGTGGATCTCTTCTTGAAATCATTTATTCACGTAGTTTCAAATCGGATGTTACATAGGCAACCAACATGGATATGCCACATACAAAAACCATAGTTCTGTGATTTTTTTGTTTCATACCTGGGTATCATATACTTCTTGATATTTATTAGACTAACAAAACTGTTCGGTATTCGAAACCTTCCTGGCGTATCAATAAACTATGCTTTTTTTATGTTATACTGATTTGAGTTGATAAATGTTTAAATTGATGCGTTTTAAAAGAAATATTCAGTGTAAAATGAATAAGCAAACACCTTGCTGGGGTGTACTAAAACTATAATATAAAATTTTCATAACGTATAGTAAAAAAAAACGAGTAGGAAAACAGTTTAATTTATTTTGCTAATTAGCACGACTTTTCATATTGGATTCATTCATAGATTGTAGAAGCTAGAAAAGTGTAGTTAAAACTGTTGTTTCATAAAATTAGATTTTTAAATTTTAATAAATTTTACAGAGTTGCACTTAATATTGTACCGTGGGACAATCAAAATTGAGACGTGAGCAATTACTCAATCAATTACTTGATAAATGTGTTTTCTCTTGTCAAATTCTCGTAGAGTAAGTTTCACTAAAATCTCTTTTCTTTTTAAATTAAGCAATATAATTTACCAACAATTCCCAAGATGTATGTTATATTATTCAGATACCATAACGTGCGCGTACCTGGGATGTTGTTAAATATCACATTTCTATTTCATTTTGGTAATCCTGGGTATATGAAAGTATCGTACTATGTTTAAACCATTTCACGATTATGCACCCATCAATTTTTGCAAATTTTGTATTAACAGTATGAAAATGCATTATACCGCAGAGGAAGAGATGAGCATCAGATTTGGAAAGAGTTTTTTACAAATTAAACCTATAAATTGCATTTATTTTTAGTGTATGGCGTAAGGTTATCATCTGTTTGAGCTAAACATTATTTTTAAATTTTGTGTACGATGGTGCAAAGTGTAAGATTTCCTTAGAAAAACCGGCATCTCTATAATCAAGCTACTTGTGTTTCGATGATATCCACTTTCATTTTATGTTTATGTCCTGATAATTTTTGATACAATAGAACACTACCATTTGGCGAGCGTCTATTTTTCCATACGTTCTTGCGTGATACTCTCTTGAGTTAATCAGTTTTTATTGTTGATACTAGCAGTAGATTAAATTCAGTTTCAATGTATCATTATCTCGTGAATTGTATTCAATTTCCTTTTTTTTAGATTATTATATTTATTTATTGATTCTTCCACATTTTCACATTATCGCTGCAGATTAGCTATTCCAAATATTATTTCCTAATATTTCCTAATAAACGATTTCTCTTTGCGATAATATAGGATCCTATCAAATTTAATATTATTTTCTGTTACATTTTTAGGTTGTGGAATATACGTATTTAAAGTTTATTAAACTTTACGCGTAGAATTTTCGCACCACTTTTCTACTATCAGTATTCAAGGTACAAATGGTTGTGAACCCCCGTGGGCGTGAATATTACTTTTTCAAAACAAATCTTTCAAAAGTTGATGAATGCATGAGTAGCTAATAGACTGATTGAATAAGTTTAGGCAATAGGAAGAGAAAAGACAAAACAGTATAGTTGAGTTCTTTATTTGTAAATGTTTACATTGCAAGGATTTGGCAACAAAATTTACTATTATTATTAGTATATTACTACTAATATATGTTGAGTAATATAAAATAAACTACATTGCTGCCACAATTGGTTACGTAGGACATGAATCGCTCAGGTAGTTTCTTTGTTCTTCCTGTTATGTTAACACTGTTGTAACTTCCAGTTGTTGCTGCAAAGGTGTATTTATATCAGCCATTACGTCAAATTCCAGTAGTGGTACATGGTATCGAGAAAAAACATGTAAGCTTAAAATATCCAACCAGATCCTAGGTTTGGATGATATTTTTGTGAACTATAAGCCTTAACAGATCTGCATGATCTCTTATAGCCTTCCCTCTAACAAGCATATTGGACGAGACTTTCCACCGCATTCAACTGTACTGGTACTCAAGGTTCTTCAACATTGAAATACCTTGCATCAGCACCATATTTGCCGATAAACTGATTTTCTTAATTGATATCACTAGAAAATTTATTTGTATGTTGAGCACAAGAGATGTATTAGAATGCGAATGAGTTATCCTACAAGCAACATATCTGATGGTTTGACTTTGATGGCATTGTGATTAGTTGTTGTTCAATAGGTAAACATCAAAATTTGTGTAATCTGTTTCCTATTGTCTTCTCCTTCAAGCCCATGTAATGTTCTTAGCCGCAAACGTAACGGCTTGTCCATTCGACTGCAGATGATAAGTTGTTTAATACCATTCTTCAAAAAGAATTGTTGGAACTATTCTCTTGCAATTTGTATTCCATTATCGGTCATAGCTGCATTTGCGATACTAAATAGAGAAAATGTCTTTTAAAGCTTATACGTACTGTTGATTATATCTGATCGTTTAGAGTCAATACTTAAACCCTATTCATGGGTTGTTGTTGTTGTTTGATTGAGCGAGATCTAGGACGCGGTTTTCCAAGCATCTGTTTGTCATCTCTCTCACGCCATATTTGGTCTATTGTACACCCGAACTATAATTTTTGCCTATCTGTGATAATTTCAACCCCAGCAGTGATCTTACCGACCTCGGCCCGATTCTTCTCTTGGATGTAAAGGTAAGCGCTAACCACTAGACCACCAAGGGCGGCGCATTCATGGATTAGTTGGGATAGTAGATAATGCTAGTAAAGCTCTGATTGGTGCGTAGGCCATTCTATCTGCACATTTTCTGCTTTGTTCATCGTGAAATATTTCACTTCGTTATCAATATTTAAGTATACAGGGTGTCCCAAAACTCCTGGGACATAGAGCTACCACGTATTCTAGAGGTCAAAAGAAGTCGATTGGACCCAACTTTGTCATATACCAAAATGTACCGTTTGCGCGTGAGAGGAGTTCAAAGTTTACTTAAAAAATCACATTTTTGTATGCTGTTCAGAAACGTGTTAACCAATTTTAATAAAATTTGGTACCTGGGCACTTCAAAGGAAGCCACTACTTTCAGTAACGAAAGAAACCCAAAGAAAATTGGAGAAGGGTTAAAACCACCCCGATGATACGATTCTATGTTTTTTTTAAGGTGAAGACTTATTCATTAGCTTCATTTTTTTACTCTTGTAAAAACTCCGTAATTCATATAGTTTCGAAGAAAAAAAATGTTTACTCAAACACTGATAACCGATATTATTGCAGGTTTAATTGTATAACAAAATTTAGTTGGCCCTAGACACAAAAATAAAACAAAAGTGATAATTTTGATAGGAAACAAATTCATAATCATCTCAGTTGATTGTTGACAGTAAACTTTTCAATAATTGTTCACTGTTTGTTGCTTTTGTATTCTTTTTTGTTATTGTAACCATCGTTGCTGCTTTAATTGTTGTTGTTGTTGCTGCTGTTATTTTTGCCGCTATCAAATATGGATTTCCCTTTCAATGAGCAGACCGACATGTTATTAGTTCTTGGATACTGTCAAGGTAACTGCCGCGAGAGTGTCCGCGTGTATCAAGAGAGATACCCAAATCGAAGAATTCCAAATCACAAAACTTTTGCAGCCAGCCAGATTTAACACTGGAAGACCTCGACAAGCCCGAATACCCATTGTGGAAGAAGCGGTTCTTCAAAGGATTGATAACAATCCTGAGATCAGTACCAGAATATTGCAACGTGAAACTGGGATTCCAAAAAGCACTGTAAGTCGGATCCTTGCCAATCAATTAATTCGTCCTTTTCACATCCAGCCAGTTCAAGAATTATTGCCACTTGACCACGAATCAAGTTTAAATTTTGCAGAAATTATTTGGGAGCGCAGAGTAGTCGACGATGGATTCCACACTAATATCTTGTTTGCTGATGAGTCTTGTTTTACGCGTCGTGGCATGACAAACCTACACAATGAACATATTTATGCAGATGAAAATCCACATGCTGTTAAAGCTAGACATTATCAACGAGAATTTAAAATTAATGTCTGGGTCGGAATTATCGACAATTATTTGGTTGGACCGTTCCGATTGCCTGATCGTCTGGATGGCGCTAGTTACCTTCTTTTTCTCCAAGAAACTTTACCAGAGTTATTAGAAGACTTGCCCCTTAATTTGCGTCAAAACATGTTTTTCATGCACGACGGTGCACCACCTCATTTTGCACGTGCCGTAAGAGAATATCTAAATGAACAATTTGCTGGTAGATGGATTGGTAGGGGATAAGAAGCACCCATTCAATGGCCACCGCGGTCTCCAGATTTAAATCCTTGTGACTTCTTCATATGGGGAGCGTTAAAAACAAAAGTATACGAGGTACAAATTAATAATGCTGAACAACTGTGGACAGAATTCAAAATGGTGTAAACGCACTACGAGAAAACGACGATGTTTTAAGAAGGGTGCATTTCAATTTTTTACGTCGTGTTGACCTCTGCATCAATGAAGGTGGAGGTCACATTGAACATTTGTTGTAAAAAAGTTTTATTTTTGTGTCTACGGCCAACTAAATTTTGTAATACAATTAAACCTGCAATAATAATATCGGTTATCAGTGTTTGAGTAAACATTTTTTTTCTTCGAAACTATACGAATTACGGAGTTTTTACAAGAGTCAAAAAATGAAACTAATGAATAAGTCTTCACCTTAAAAAAAACATAGAATCGTATCATCATCCTTAAAAAAATTCTGAACAAATTTATCAGGGGGTGGGGGTGGTTTTAACCCTTCTCCAATTTTCTTTGGGTTTCTTTCGTTACTGAAAGTAGTGGCTTCCTTTGAAGTGCCCAGGTACCAAATTTCATTAAAATTGGTTCACACGTTTCTGAACAGCATACAAAAATGTGATTTTTTAAGTAAACTTTGAACTCCTTTCACGGGCAAACGGTACATTTTGGTATATGACAAAGTTGGGTCCAATCGACTTCTTTTGACCTCTAGAATACGTGGTAGCTCTATGTCCCAGGAGTTTTGGGACACCGTGTATATATATACAGGGTGTCCCAGAACTAAGGGGCCACACGGTAATAACAGATACATTGTGTACAAATATTACGATTTATCTAATAAACCGTAGTCCAAATGTCAATAATAACCAAGATACAGGGTGTCAAAGCTACATTTTTTTTTAATTTTTCCAATAACTTTTGAGGAAATGTGAATTTTTCAAAAAAAAATTGTATATAAGGGTTTTTTGACCCGAGGAATTCAAATTTTTTAATATTTTTTCTGTTACGTAGTAGAGGGCGCCACCTGCGACACTTTTCTACTCTTTAAAACATCATAACTTTTTAGTCCTTCAGGGTATGATCTTTCTTCGTAAATATATCGATTTTTCAACCTTTCTACGTAAAACTGATGTACCATATTGATGCCGCTACAAGTAACCATTTTAGTTTTACTTATTTGTTGCGTTCGGATTAAAATTATTTGCTATTGAGTACGAAATTAGGAATGAATAGCCACTTATTTTTACAAAACACATTTTATTCTAATAACTAACTAAACTAAATAAGTACAAATTTTTACTTGAGTAAGTGCTGGAAGTGACCACCAACTTCTAAACATTTTGTTAATGGTTTTCTAAAATAGCGTCTTACTTTAAATAAAAAACATTGCTTCTATTTCTGATAACATTTGCGGCTTCTGATATTATCTGTAAGAGTTCTTCCCGACTATTTCTTCCTTCATTGTTGACAATTGATTTCATAACTCCCCAAAAAAGTCCAATGGGTTAAGATCCGGGCTACGAGGTGGCCAAGGGAAGTCACTGACACGACCAATCTATCAATGTGGAAAACGTTTAAGTGCCATAGAAACAACCAGTCACCTTTGTTGACTAAGTACAAATTGTATACCCATAAGATTGAACTGCAGTGAAACCTTTAAACCCAAATAACTCGAAAACGGGTACTCCTAGCGACATCAATAAAGTATATCATGATTACGCAGAAAAAGTTGAGAAATGGATATCTTTACGAAAAAAGATCATACTCTAAAGCACAAAAAAATTATGATGTTTTAAAGAGTAGAAAGGTGTCGTAGGTGGTGCCCTCTACTACATAACAGAAAAACTGTTAAAAATCTCAATTCCTCACCTTTAAAAAATGCCTAACTTCCAAAACGTTTTAAAAAATTTACATTTTTTAAAAAGTTATTTGAAAAAATTAAAAATAAAAATTTAACTTTGATCTTGGTTATTACTGACATTTGGACTATGGCTTATTAAACAAATCATAATATTTGTACACAACAAATCTGCTATTACCTAGCATATACCAGAGCATTACTAAAATGCTTGCCCATATTGTGAAAGCTATTACAATACAAGTAAAAGGTTTATATATTTTATTTTTCCTATTTTTGATAAATTAATCTTATTCGGCATGCTTTCGTACCCTAAAAAGATTAACCCAACAGTTTTCGAGATAATTCAATTTTTATGAAAAATCAAGTTGCCATGAAAATTTGGAAACTTCGTACTGTGCAGATTAAATGAGCAGCATAGATTCAGAATAACAGACAGTAAGGAAAGCTCATATAAACATTTGTCCGCAAACGCTTATAGTACAAGGTACACCCCTTTTAGTGTATACATAAGATTATTTGATAATTGTTTCTTGCCTTACTTTTCTGAAATTCGTATTTATATTTAAGAGAAATAAAAATCACAATCTTTTTTATTTATTTCATCTTTATACAAATGGACCTCATAAATTCCTCGCTCTGGGAAGTTGTGGAATAGACCAGTGCCAAGGTCGAAATCAAGATCCAGTTTGCTGTTGCCTTAGATACAATGTTACAGTATGAAATTGCTTTTGAAGATGGCATGTAAAATGTCGAAATACGTAAAAGTCTCAAATAAATATCGATTATTATTATTTTTAAAATATAAATAAGATTACGTTTAGATTAAAACACGTTTGCAGGCAAATGTGAGCTTTTTTTTATTGTCTTGTCCTAAATATATGCGAATTTAATCTACATAGTACAAATTTTACAAATTTTCTAGGCAACTCAATTTATCATAAAAATTGAATTATCTTGTAGAAGGTGGAGTTTACCGACTTATAACACGAGTACCTTCTCATGTGCAGCCTTGACCAGTGACGTATGCACTTAAAATTATAAAACATTGGTCCAACTATTACCAAAATTATACGCAGAAAAGCGATCGGATAAGTCTCACTTTAGAAGGTTCTAACTCCATCACGAAGCATTTTCGGACCCATGTTTATATGCACTGTTTCTCTTGTTCTGGTGTGGAGAACTCGCTACCAAAGTTTGGGCAAGCACTTTAGTTACACCCGGTATAACTTATAATATGGCCAATGAAAGGTGCTCTCAATCTTAATTTTTCTGGATCGTGTATTACCAAAACTATTATGGGAAATAGGTGCTTTATAACAGCAGCGCTTAGATTAATTAACTTCTAACTACTTTCCGATACTTCGTCTATTCTATTCGTATCAGTGCACTCTATAGACATAGAGTAACTAAGTTTCCTTTCTTTGTTACAAAGTATATTGCACGTCCCTCTAGATAGCTAATTCTTATGACAGGTAATCGTGTCAGGTGCCTTGAATCTTAATTGATTGGTTTTAAACATATAAAAGTAAAAATTTAAATGGGTTATTGCGTCAGTTATTTACAGAAACTGATTGCATTGCAGTAGTAAGTTATAACACTGTAATGCAACATTGTGGTAGTACACATTTTATTATTTTGTTTTCCCGAATACATCTCATAAGTTTGTCGGTGTACTTTATTAACACTATGACGTGTAAATGTAATGTAGTCGCCGTACCTTAAAAAAATATAAATTTCGACCCTGCATTAAATATTCCAGAAACTATGCTTGGCCTGTTATAAATTAACCTGAACACGCAGTATGAGATAATACCATAATGCAAACATATTTTACCCAATAATGAAATTAAGTACGTACTTCCATAGAAATTAATATTTGGAAAAGTAACAATATACTTGACAACCAAAAATATGGAAGGAAAATTTCAGCAAACATATAATCTTAAGACCGTAAATTCATTTTCAAGGAAAGTCGATATTAAATAATTTTATAGTGGTCACACGCCTAATTCAAAATATCAATTTTGTAGCTAAACATGGGCCGGCAAAGTTTTAAAAGTGAATAAATGTTTGATACAGTCTAAAAGCTCAACTTGTTGCCTCACAACTTCAAAACCGAATTTGGTATAGTTAACGTAGTTTAGACTTCAGAAGTTACTGCAAGGTGGTTCGACAAAATATCGATTACCTGCGAAATGTATTTAATGTTCGGAAACATAAAGGCCCTTGAGCTTTATAATTCTTGAAACTGTCTCTGCATATTTACAAAAGTTTTTTATTTGTATCTACAGTATGTTCCACCATTTCATAATATTGGAAGCAAATATTCTATTTTTAAAATGATTACGTACACACCCAATTTAAATTTTTTGCTAAAATTATGATTAGGTATTTTCAACTTTATGTAAATAGTCAAGTTATTATCAGTTAAAATACACGATGCCGAGAAATAATAAACTAAACAAAGACGAGTAATTTTAATGTAATAATCAACAATAACTAAATTATTAAATACCCTAATTAATATTTGTTTGGCAAACACAAATGTGTTGAAATAGTAACTTCCGACAAAAATTGGATCAGAAATCGTTTTACAGTTACTCAGATACCCGATTTTATGGTGAAGATATCTATAATTTTAACTTAACACTGCTGCAGTCTGAACAAATTTATGCAGAAGGTGGCTTAACAATATATTTTTTGTACTTTTTTAAAATTCTCCTATTCATACCTTGTTTTTGCTTCAGCATAAGTAGTCAAAATATACGCAAAATGCATTTGCCATATGCCAAAAATCATACCTAATTTCCATTCTCGGTTTCAATTCATTTTAAGAAAGCGTTAATGCCTGGGACCGCCATTTGTATACAAATTATTTTTTCTGTTTCTAGTAGGTATAAAACCCAACAATAGAAAATTGTCACTATCACGCCCTGAGTGTAAACAAAAAATAAAAATTTGTTCAAAGAAACAAACAAATTTACATTTAGAGATTTAGGTATGATTTCCTTCAGGTTATATCGTTATTGCCTTACCGAAAGGGGTCTGGTAGTCCCTGGTTAATATTGAACGAAGTTGTAAATGTAAGTAAAACAACAGACCCGACTTTAGGAATTTCATTAGAAAGTTCAATATTTTCAAATATCCATTTTATTTCGGTATAAATATGTATTTACACTTTTTAGTGATAATAAAATTACAGCATAGTATTATAATTACGTAAAACATAAAATATACGATTTCTCTGGCGTATCTATTTTACACTGATTGCAATTGTCTGTCCAACTTTTCTTAGCAATACTTCTATTTTCTTAGCGATATGTTTTATTGTTTTTGAGATACTCGCGGCGCCACGCTTGTAATCTGTTTGATTACATACTAACTTGACGATTATTTATAGTTTTATGTTTAAATCTCATACATTTAATAATCCCTATCAATGTACTTTCGGAATACTTTATTGCAGTATAATCTACATTCAATCTTTGATTTAACAATGTTACCGTAAGCAAGCAGTTTTTCCGGTACAGTTAATATATTTTTTGCCGGATTAAATGTTCGCTAACAGGCCACGGTGTCCACATTTTTAAATAAAGTATAAATAAATATCTATCTCGCACAGAAGTTCATCAAAAAAAGTGTTGCGCTGTTTACTTCTTAACTTGAAACATTATGTCATTAAGGCAGACAATAAGGCAACCATCTAATCAAATCCTTAAAAAGTAACTTATTAAGCATGTAAGTTAATTAAGAAAGATAATTTTGATACAGCGTTTCCTGGGTTTAACATAAATAGAAATTGTTCAACTAAACAAGGTAATCTTAAAAAATGAATTAAAAACAGAGAATTTACGCTTCTTGCTTAAGTTACAAACGCTAGGTAACCTAAGCCTCTTCGGAATATGTAAATTTACCTGAATGCAGCTGGTGCTTTAGGCCGAGTTACAGTTAGCTTGCAAATCCTTGTTCTACAAGTACCTTCTTAAAGCGGATAACAGTACAAGGGCAGCCTTTTGAGTTTTTACAAACGACCACTAGGTGGCTCTATTGAGATGTGTCATTACTATTTTCGTAAAATTTGACATTTGTTATTGTGAAAACAGTGACAGCTTAGAAATTTTGGGAAAAATGGAAATTTTACGTGAGGGTTTTTGTTGGATGATTTCTTACGATTTTAGTAAATACCTAACTCAACGACAATGCATAGAATCGCTTCGTTCAACTTTTGATAATAAAGCATCAATAGAAAAACCTGTATACAATTGGTTTGCAGAATTACGACGTGGTCGTGCGTCCGTCAATGCTGAATTTCGTGAAACTCGACCAAAATCGGTTGTTATTCCAAAAAACATCGATGCTGTACGCAACATGATTGAAGAAGATCGGCATGTGACTTACAGTGAGATAGAGGCATCCTTAGACATATCGAAGACTGCAGTATATCCGATTTTGCATGAACATTTAGCTCTGAAAAAGATCTGTTCCCGATGGATTCCGCATAATTTGCCTGAAGCTCAAAAAAAGGCTAGTGTTAATTGGTGTAAGGAAATGATCAAAAAATTCGACCGAGATACTGCAAAATCCGTATACAACATCGTAACAGGTGACGAAACTGGGATATATTCGTATGAACCGGAAACTAACCAACAATCCACTGTTTGGGTGTTCCAAGATTAACCGAATTTCACAACAGTTGTTCGTTCACGGAGCACTTCCAAGAAAATGATCGCTTGTTTCTTCTGTTGTACTGGACATGTCGCAACCATTTCTTTAGAGGATCGAAGAACAGTTAACGCAGAATGGTATACAACAATTTGCTTGCCAGAAGTCATCGACGAAATCAGAAAAAACAACCGAAAACGTCGCATGATTCTTCATCATGACAATGCCAGCTCTCACACAGCACATCAAACAATTGATTATTTGAAGGAGAAAAACATCGAATTCATGTTTCATTGCCCGTATTGGCCTGCTTTATCGCCTAACGACTTCTTTGTGTTCCCGAATGTCAAACAAAAAATACGTGGACAGCGATTTTCATCACCCCAAGAAGCTGTTTAAGCCTCCCAAAAACATATTTTTGAGGTACCAACTTCAGAGTGGAAAAAATGCAAAAGTGTATAAATCTTAAAAGCGAATATTTTGAAAGCAAAAAACAGTTTGTTCCAAAAAAAATTGTTTCATCCTAGTTTTGGTAAAAACTTAAAAGTCTGCCCTCGTATAATTTGAAGTAGACTGCAGTGTAGTTTCTTACAGCTTTTTGCAGTTATTTCTCGTTCTTCAAAATTTCACGGCGGTCATTGTGGGATACATGTCTGCTGTTTTTTTTCTGCTATTACAAACGCAAAAATCGAGCATCTATGGCTACGTCCATTATGATATTTGTAGCACCATTTTGAATATTCATAACAGAAGGATTCTTGATATATTCAATTATGGAAATTGTACATTACGTGTGAGATGCAGGATGTTAATGGGTAAAAAGTTTTTAGCAGTAAGCGACTTTGAAGCAGACTAGACTAAAAAATTATTTCCCTTTGAAATAGCCCCGTAAAGTACCTTATTTCTGCGCCTACTTTGTCAAGCATCGTTTACAAAATCAGAATTTAAGTTCGCAAACATCGGGACAAAAAGAATATCTAAAATAAAACGAAAGCGATTCTGTCATTCTAGAAAACAACGCTACTTAAATTCCCTTCAATGTTTTACGAACGTTTCTACAAAAGCAGAGATTTCCCGAACAGCACAGTTGAAATGTCCCCTGAATTGAGATATATCCTGAAACATGTTTGCAAAAAACGCAAAACGAAAACGAATCCTGATGGTCAGATCTAAAATAAGGAGAAAAGAAAAATGAAACAAGCCTGCGTTTGATCGTAATGGAAGGAACATGTTTTGTGCAGATTTAGATCCAACATTTACGCAATCGTTTTTTAACTGAACAACCAATGTAATCGTTATGCAGATACGTGGATGGATTAGTCAGGATTAATCATATTAGCAATATTTGAATTAACTGTGGCAAAATGAGCCATTTGCCTAATTAATAAGCGTCGGTTTTGTCTCATCTGACTAAGCTGGGATCTATACATCATGAGTTTGAATACTAATTTGTCACTAGGCCTTCCCAACAATCCATTTAGGAAAGCTGCACGTGGTTGGTCTACCTATTACAATTTATAGAAAATTCCTACAACTTTATAAGAATATAAGCACAATGGATTATGTTTTTACTCCAATGCTTAGCATAATGGTATTCCAACTCAACTAAGAGGAAGGTCATATATTTGTACTCTCTAGCAAACATTCAGCTCAGACGTTAGTGAAATAAAATCACATTAAAATCCGGGAAACTCTCATATACGATGCTCGTCGCGACAAAATGGAAAAATATGTTGTATATGTGCGCATTGTGATGCGAGCACAATGCACAATGCAGGCCGAACACTTTAATACAAGAGCGGGTAGAGCAGAGACGATCAAGCGTGACGGAAAAGGAAGAAAACGGAGAGCTTGCGCCCGGGAACGGACTGCCCCCAAGGCAGCAGTAAAACTCCAAACCAACGTCGGTAAAGTTACGATTCCCGCTGCTTAATCCGCTGTAAATTGTGGTTCATTATACTGATCACCTTTTTATTTCCACTAGAAAACCCACGGGACCAAGAATCATCAGAAATCATAGCCTTGCTAGTCGCAGACTGAGGTTCTACAATACCATAATACTAGACTTCGCTGCCACATTGTAAACGAAGTGTCCCTGTTATGATTTTTAATTTTAATTCTGGTTGAACCCGTAGGCTACGCTCCACGTTTTGTTTATTATCTTTTCTCGTATTTTTATAGAAACCTTGAATTTTTTTTATTTGTGCTGTATGTTGCATTTCACAGAACAATCTTCGTGAGGACGATTTTAAAAAAATTCCGACTATTTTGATGTTAATTCTAATACAGTAGAGTGTAGACTATTCATTTATCACAATTTCATTAATCTTGCACATCACTCCTAACGTTAATAGTTTTACAATAAAGTACCTGTAATATTTGCTGATATCATAATGGTGAGGTTCTACACGTCATGTAGGAGTTTGGCTTGTAAGGCGAAAGATCAGAGCTCCCGTATGCATGCATGCATAAATCGAACGCAAATACCCAATTATTAAAAGCGACGGGGTAGGCCACCCGTTAGGAATCCGCGGGGATTCGAACTCCTGACCTCCCACACCGAAGCCCAGTGTTCTAACCACTGCACCACACTGCACACTTGCTGATATATGTTTATTAATATTCTTAAAAATTGGCTTTTAAGTTGTATGGAATAATACATTTTAATTAGTATTAAATCTTATCACAACAATAACAATATTGCAATCGATTCTTTTCGATTTATTTTGAAACTCTGTTCATACTGTAAATAATTATTCTTAATTATTTCTCTAATATAGTTTGATTAACCAATAAATAAATGAGTTAGCTAAAAACGCAAGCGCTGTAGCTTTTAAATATGCTTTCGTGTAATTATGAAAGATCTGGGGCGATTGGAAATGATAATCCACGTTAATATTGCGTAGCTAATGTGCTTCGTCGAATTGAAAACTGTATTGGTTATCCAATATTCATGTATTTAGTTTTATCTTTATTAAGTTTTAACCCACATTTTCCGTATTCTTCTATCAGCTTTCTCTACATGTACTCAGTCTTCATGATCTTTCTCTAGGATAATCTGGTCGTCTGCGAAATGTAATGAGTACATTGGGTCATCTTTCAAAGCCATGTCCATTTTTGAACATTTACGTTTCCAAGTTTTGAGTGCTTGTTTGACATACATTTTAAAGAGGTTTGGGAAATCACAACAGCCCTGCGTTAAGCCTTTTGTGGCTTTGATACTATTATTTAATTGATTAGTTTAATTTTCGAATTAAATAGATTACCAGCAAAATCTCGTTTGAAATATGCGATAAATACTGGCACCGTGCACGGTGATATTGTGCATCAACGTAAATGGAACCGTCGCAAACTGAAAACTACCGTGCCATAGGTGGCACGCTGAGAAGAAAAGTGTATTGCTCTGCGAGAGCAACCTTTGACTAAAATACGTTTTGAACTTCATGTTGTGATATAAAAGCTTTTGCTTATGATATCTAACATACAATATGCAAATTAATACAAACAGACTACAACTACTCATTTTCTGAGTAAAACGTCGATTCTGGCTTGGGTTCGAATACTAAGCATTACTATGCACATTTATAAAAATCTTGTCTGCAACCCACCACACACAATTTCCCAATCCGGCTTGCAACCGTGGGATTTTATTGCTAAAACATTCTATGGAATTTCTGTTATTCGGATTCAACGTTAAATTGTAGGCCCCCCTTGTTTCTACCCTAGCGCTGAGGAGAAACACGTGGCAGATTAGAGGTCGATGTCCAGCAGTGGGACAAAAAGGTTGTCAATGAATGAAACCTGATTTGTTAGTGTAGTATTAAAAATTCTTACAACTTACAAATTCGAAACATATTCCCTTTTTAATGTAAAATAGTGTCCATGCTACGAAGTAAGTGCTTAAAAAATATGTTATACGCATTTAAGCAAATTTTTCGTTTGCGAAATAACATAAACCTAATCTGTTAACATATATTTTTGATGTACGTTTAAGAGTGTTTACTGTATGCTATACTATTTTTCATGTAGCTTCCACGGTAAAGCATTAGGGGCAGATACATGACAAACCGTATGAACTAAGAGTATGAAATAAAGACAGCAGTCCCGAATAATTTTATTATTGTGAATTTATGCAGGCATAAAATTTTTCAAAAATAAGAGATCGTGGCATGACCTGTTGAGAACTGTTGTGACATTTATTTACACCAGGCGATAACGTCAGATATTAAACTAATTAAACTAACTCTTTCTAACACCAAGTTATAAGCCAAACAACAGTGAGCACGTGTCGATTCTAATGTAGACGTAAAGTTGTATTTCAGTACTTCTTTGTGAAAAGTACGGTCGTATACCTGCTTAAAGCCTTTCACGCCTTAGAAAGAGATGTAAGTTAAAGGAATGTATTTACTACAGTTACTGCGCTAATCCTACATGACAAATAGTATACTTACACGGCTGTGTGGAATATTTTTTTAAAGAACGTGGACTTGTCAAAGCAACCCCATGATTACCGTGCCACACTGCTACGCGAGTATAACATGCCACATCCATTTATACCCCCAACTATGCTACCGAGCCGCCTCCCTTGCTCCAGAATTAATGAAAATTCAAGCCACAACGGGAGTCGAACTCGGGTCGACCGGTTGCGAGGTGGCTTCTGAACTATACAAATCATACTATGTGAGTTAATACTTTCCCATTTTGCCTATTCAAAACGTTATTATGTTATTTGATGTCAATACATAGTTGTGCTCTAACAAATGTTGAGTGTAGTTAGATTTTTCTGGGTGTTTGTGTTTATATAAGCGTATACGATTTTTGTATATGGTATCAACATTTCTAATAGTCTGGCCTATGTATACAGAATTACACAGTGAACAGATTAATTTGTAACAAATCATTAGTCATATCTTTTGCGTTAAAAAGGTGGGGAAAGTATTTTTCTTGTATTTAAAATTTCTTTAAAAGTACTTGTTTTAATTAAAAATTTTGCAATACAATTTGTCATTCATTTTAGTGTTATGGCCTTTACTGTGTGCAATTTGTTTGATAATCGAAATATCTTTCTTGTAATTATTATTATCTAGATGAGCTATTAGAGCTCTGTGTGCCAAAGACATACATCTTGCTAATTTATGTGTTTTATGGTGACATTAATTAAATTATTAGTTAATACGAACTTCAAAGAAGTAAGACAAGAAACAATTAAGAAATTTAATAATTGTGTTTAAATCTTACTTTTTAGAATCGATACTATATTACACTTTTATATATTCATTAACAGCAGAACACAGCTGCTAATATTAAAACATTAATAATAATAATAATAATAATAATAATAAGGAAACACAAATTATATTTTTTGAACTTGCACGTGTGGAGCCGCTTTTCTGTTATGTGTTACGTGGCAGTTCGATCTGGAAATTATTTTTAATTTAATATCGTAAAATATCTAACACCGTATTTATTAGGACTTTGCTAAAGACGTGCATAAATTGATAATCAACAGATCAAGCTGGCAGTAATGATTATCGTGAAGGAAGACCACGGAAAACATACGGGTTTGTCTTAGCTATTATTAATTACCTAGATATGCTTGCCTACATTATACACCCTTAGTAATAGCAAATCAATATTAATTAATCTTCAACAGACTCATATGTTCTCTAAAATCATCCTTCATTACAATTATTGCTCATCACTCGGTAGGAATAATAAATTATAACAATCACATTCAGTTCTTATGATTTTTCAATAATGTCACAGAAACAATACGAGATATAAAGAGTTTAATAGATCTCAAACTGACACGGTGGCAGTTAAAAATTAACGTGTGATCAAAAATGTTTTCTAATTAGTAAGATAGATCTATGAAACTTTTTTTCACGGCTTAGAATGTCAATTTACACAACTGTAAATAAAAATTATTTATTCAACTTTCAACTTAAAAAGGCCATTTCCAACACCTTTTATAACTCTAATATACTTATTAATTGTTCATTAAGGAAGAAATGGTTTGATTTGTTAGCTTTAAAAAAGTGTTGTATTCCAACAGTCCAACCAATCTGTTCTTATTGAGAGATTGACTACCACAGAAACTAAACGCAGATACAACGGATACAACATATGACAGCCAACTCCAATCACTACAGTTTTCGATCACGTGTTCTAAAACAGTACGAATATTTAATATGTACTAAAACATACTTTAGTACCACAGGCACAGCAATACATGAAATACATAGAAACGACACTTACATAATAATAGCTCTAATTAAAGAATTGTTTTTGAAACTTTTAACATCCTGTTCATTCGACTTAAAAGTTCACTTAACAGTAATATTATGCGTAGTATCATCTTTTAACTTACATCAAGTTTTGCAAGAATATAGAACAGCAACTTTATATGTAGTCCGTGAAATGGAAGGCAAACCATCTTTAGAATCTCAGTCAGCAAATGTATTAATTTCAACTGAATGTGTTAAATTGTACGTAAGCTTTGACAATGTAGAGGTTAAAAAGCACTCACTTCAAATTAAGCACAGTTTGAATAGTCTCACTTCCACACATAGTTCAAGCAGGACGGTATACTTCCATACATGTTTATAGTTTCCCCTACATTAACGGAAATGAGTCTTGAATAAAAGAAGTAAATTATAGATCACGATTTTCAGTCAGTGAGTTTATCTGAGATTGTTGAATAGAAACCCATCTACTTAACATTTGTGAAATAAACCGTTTGACGTTTAGCTTTAAATTCTGAAAGGGTGCAACCCCAAAGGTCAATTCTATAGGATTTGGGAGAGAAGGAAGGCGCGTGAATGAAAAGTGTGCTTACTTATAAAACCCTGAAACGAAAAAAAGTATTTAATTAATTTAATATTTGGTTCGACGAATACTACCTATGTTACATTAACATAACATACAAACAGTTATGTAGTCCCTTAAATTTTTTAAGACGACGTTTCTTTTACCTTGAATATAGGAAATATTAATACAGAAATACTTCACACAACTTACTATGCCTGCACTGCTTTGTTACCCTTTTAGGTATGTAATGGAGACCGTAGACTTTTGAATAAATTTGAAATGCCATATTTTAAAATTTCATTGTGTTTTGCTACAACTCTATGAATAACTAATTTTCGTTTAAACTAAATTATCGGACCGATACAGACCCAGTGTAACGTTAATCGATCAACAATCATCTATCGTTATGTTACGGGCCAATCGATCTTTTCCGACGACCCGTAACCAGACAGATCGAAAACGGCCTACAGCTGAGATCAGAGGAGTAGGGGGAGTTTGCGAAAATCGCTTACGGGAGGAAATCTTTAGTTGTTTACAGGGTAAGTCAAAATAAACGGGCGCCACCTTCCAAATTCAACTGATTGTATGTCCTCGTGGAAGGCCGAGAAGCCAACAGCTTACGGGAATGGAACTCACCTTTATTGTGCCTCCTCCTATATATTTGAAGCTTACAAAATTCGTACACAAACAAGTAAAAAGACACAATAAGAGGCAGCAAATTTTTAACACATATAATTAAATTATTAAAAATGACAGTACAAGAAAATGACAACAAGTGATAACGCTATAAGTTCGGATTACATATTTTTAATTTTTTAACGTTCAGAAAAAAAACTCGTCGGCACTGGTGCAACGGGATTTACGTTTTTCATTCAGCTAATTAACAACTAACACCAATTACGGCGACTGAAGGTCGGCTTGCTATTTACAGGAAGGTAAATTATGAAGTTTGCAAGTTAACGCGAGCAAAAAAAAGGTTCCTTTTACACTGCACAAAACTGGTTCTTTACGTCGAATTCCGGAGGAGGCAGGCACAATTCCGGGGAGTAGTTAAACAGGATTAGGCAGAAGAAATCCACAGGTACGCCCCCGCAGACTGGATTGAATGAAGTCACCAGCCAGGGGCCCGGAATTTTGATGCGCTATTCGAACCGAGGGTAACCGCAGGGGGACGGGAGCTGGTCTTGAAAATTATTCCGCCCAAAGGCGATCGCTCAATTCACAAAGAATTGCCTTTACCGGGGTTGAATCCAGTGTTTTCTTTAAATCCGGCAGTAGCCGATGGTCTGTTTATACCTCTTGGTAAAACAGCGAACGAAACACAAATAACGGATACCTCTCGAAGAAACCCGAAAGCCGCCCCTGCAGCACAACTTATTTACGGCCCTCGTGGATATGCTCGAGCGACCGGAGCCATTCAGAGATATTAAACTGACTAACTTTCGCAACGACAATTTGCACATCCCCAAAACAATTGCACCATATTACGAAATGAGATGAAATGTTCCAGAATAAGGGACACGTGAGTTCTCGGAAGTGTGCAAGGTCAAGCGCGAGAAAAAACAATATTCGGCAATTTTGAGCCAAAAGGAACTGTCAACATAACTCAAACTTAGAAAGACGCAACAAAATAGCGCAACGGTAACCCAAAATAAGATGCAATTAAAATAACGTTATTAATTCTTATGAACCGGCAATGAAATTAAGAAATTAATTTATATAGAGCGTCAAATTTTAAAAGAACATAACAATTAATATAGTGGTAATAAAACGGTAACGCTAACTTCATTGGTCTAAGCTACATACGGATGAATATAAGACTGAAGGTAAACGCAAATGTTGTCGATCATATTTACAGCATTAAACGATGAGTTTTATACATTATAAGAACGCGACAGCCTAGTCAATGACGTTGCACTACTCCCTAAAAGATCGAATGCCCAAAGGAAACCTCGAAATATTCCAATAGCCACACAGGTGATCCCACAATCGCTTAAATAGGTACATAAAATCATCCAGAACTTGCCAGCATATCAGAACCATCAGTATCTCCATGAAGGTTTGAAGACGACTAAAATCAGCGCCCCTTACAGTCCAGATCTGGCTCCCAACGATTAAATATTATTTATTTAGAAAATTGAAGGATATTTTTTGGCACTGACGCAAACGCAATGGATGTCGTGTAGGGTATTGTGCAGACCAAAATAGAGATCTTTTTAGCAGGGATATCGAGTCTGCCAACCAAGTGGAACAAGCTATAGAATTGAAAGGATATTATATATTAAAAAACAATAAAAGTGGTATCGGCAAATTATAAGTCCTTCAGGCTCGCGCAGGTAACTTTAGTGTCTCTCATTCTTCACAAAGATTTGTTTTATGCATACGTTGTCTGTCTGTATACACATATGACACATACATACCTACATATCTTTATTTTTCTGTATGTAGGTATTCTCCTTTCTGAATGTCCAACGCTTTGCTCGGTAAGTCAAGATAGGCAGTATATCCTGGTTAAACTACTTGGTTTTTAATTTTTGGTCCATTTTGCTTCTTAAAACTTCTTGTCAGCTACCAAATGCTATCTAATTAAATTTTATCCGTCGCTTTATTTTTTCTACTTGATTTGAATTTGTTAAGCTAATTCTTTGACCTAAATATATGTAACTATCAACCTCTTCTATAACCCTGTCGTTCAGTTTAATCATAATGTTACTGTCAATATTTTCATTGCCTATAATTTTTGTTTTTTCAAAGTCAATTTTCAATCCCACCTCTCCTGAGTTGTACTGAAAGTCGCTCATCATTTCCTGTAAATCTATGATGTTATCATTATAGTACATTCACTCCCCTATTTTCCCAGTTAAAACTTTTAAATACATCTCCTAGAAACAGCGTGAACAATTTAGACGTGATAGTATCTCCCTGTCTTACTCCTTCTTCCATTTTAATTTTATTTATTTCAGCGTCTCTCTTAACTATCAGTGTTGAATTTTGATATACATTTAGATCAGATTTGTGGCAGTGTATCTATGATCTACGCGCTTATTTTGTAGGGAATTTAAGATGGTGTGTAGTTCGAAAGAGTCAATTAATGCCTTTTCGAAATCCACGAACGCCAAACATAATGTCCTGTTATAGTCTTTGGTCTTCTCCATTAAGTTCCTTGTTACCTGTAGATGATCGTTTGTGTCGCAACTTGCTCTAAATCCGGCCTATTCCCGTGGCTGGTATTGGTCCAATTTGTTAGTTAATTTATTGGTTAAAATTTTTGTAAACAACTTGTATATCTGTGACAAAAGACTAATTCTATAAATTTCCACATTAGTCCTGTCCCGATTTTTATGTAAAACTACCACAACTGCATTATGCCAGTTTAACGATATCTTTTCTTCTTGTAAACAGTCTTTAAAAAGCTTTTTTAGTTGTTTGAAAACCGCTGTTCCACCTTCTTTTAACATTTCCGGTATTATTATGTCTTCTCCTACTGCTTTATTGTTCTTGGCTGTCTTAAGGCTTTTTCTATTTCAAACTGTTCTATTTCTGGGATCTCTTCTGAAGTCACGTTTGTAATTTTTCTATCTACGAATGCATTTAGCCGTCTTAAATTTGAGTCGTATGGCGGTTTATAAAAAATTCTTCTATTCTTTCTAAAATTTTATTTTGGTCAGTGATTAAGTTTCCATTTCTATTATTGATGTAAGAATATCTCTTCCTAGCACCTTCTGCATTTTCCATTCATTAGTTTTACCTCCATCGCTCAGTGCTTTGCCTATTTTCTTTTCATACAATACTTTAAAAGCATCTTTTATTGCTTTTCTAATTTCTCCATTAAGTTCTGTAAATATTGTCTTGTGTCTAATTGAAGTTTGAGCCATTTGCCGTCCATTATGTCAGCTATTTCTTTACTTAACCTACTTTCGTTTTTAATTTCATACCTATTCTACTAGCAGCACTGCTCATTGCTTTTGTTATTTTTTCACAACATTTCTCTAGGTTGTCTTGTTCGTGTACAGCATTTCTTTTGATTTGTGTTTCTAATTCTTCCTTGAATTAGGGTGATTTTTTAGAAGTTAGATTTTCCAATAGGGATTAAACTGTCATACGGTGGTCATATCGAACAACCCGAATGTCATTTGTGCTCAGTTTGGTTTGCCAGTTCGCCATGAATAGACTTACACCAGAATAACGCTTGCAAATTGTGAAAATGTATTTCGAAAATCGTGGTTCAGTTAGGGAAACTTACCGTGCGCTACATTCATTTTACGGTCGACATAATCGTCCATCCGAGCAATTAATTCGAATAACCATGGATCGTTTTTGCACCACGCATACTCTAATTGATAATACGCATCCGCAGAGATGTCAAACAGTGCGCACCGGAGAGGCTGTTGCTGCTGTAGAGCGTAGCATTGAAGAGGACCCGAATGAGTCGATTCGCCATCATACACATCAATTAGAGCTGTGTCCATCCACGTTATGGAAGAGTTTGCAGAAAGATCTTGGATTTGGTTTACGAGCTGACGAGATCTAGCTCGTGCAAGAATTGAAACCGCTTGACCATCGTGTGCGTCGTACGTTCGGTGAATAGGCCGAAAACGAGATTGCTCTTGATCCTCATTTTCACCACAAAATGTTGTTCAGCGATGAAGCTCATTTTTGGTTGAATGGCTAAATCAGCAAGCATAATTGCCGCATTTTAATGAAGAAAATCCACAAGCCATTACTGAGACACCGTTACATCCACAAAAGTCACTGTTTGATGTGCTTTGTGGGCTGGTGAAATCATTGATCTATATTTTTTCAAAAATGATGCCGGCTAGAACGTTACAGCCAATGGAGACCGCTATAGAGCCATGATTACTGACTTTCTCGTTCCCCAATTGAATTGCATTAATATGGAAGAGCTGTGGTTTCAACAAGAACGCGCAACATGCCACACAGCCCACGCCTCAATCGATTTATTGAAGGAAACATTTGATGAGCGCATAATTTCGCATAATGGACCTGTGAATTGGCCTTCAAGATCGTGCGATTTAACACCTTTGGATTATTTTCTGGGGGATATGCGAAGTCGCTAGTCTACGCCGATAAACCAGAGACAATGGACGACTTGCAAGCCAACATTCGCCGCGTTATTGCCGATGTACGACCCCAGCTGCTCCAAACAGTGGAAAATTGGACTTCCAGATTGCGTTTTATTCGAGCCAGCCGCGCCCCTATGCCCGAAATCATATTTAAACACTAATGGCATAAAATTATCTATCCAAGAAAGCCAATACCATGGCCATTGCCACGATTTTTATGTGTCTTATTTCATTTTAAAGTTCTATATCTCTACCTCCACCTAACCTACCTCTAAAAATAAAGAGATGATAATATTGTATCAAATGGTTAGTAAATAACAAGATTTACTATTTTTTTTTAATACGGCGTATCGACAATGCAAGCCAACAACAAACATTTCATGCGTAAATACACAGCGTGTAACATGAAGTGATGTCATCCTTATAGGGGTATATTCTACGGCCCAAAATAAGAAAAAAATATATACAAAAATTTGTTCGGAAATGCTCCCCAACACAGTTATGAACAAAGAAAGCTTCATAATGCTTTAATAAAGTAAATATCGTAACTACTATTTTTTAATGTTGTACATTAATACTTAATAACTAATAATCATAACAGTTACACAACATTGCTTCCGTTAACTCTGATACAAGCATCCGCAAGCTTTCGAATATTCCAGCAGTATCTATAATGGTCCCAAGTCCCAACTCAGTTCAATTACTTCCGTTTAATACACCATACCTTACAACCCTGTAACCCCACAAAAGAATATCGAAACAATTGAAATCGGCAGACCTTGCTGGCCAAGTACTAGATCTACCTCCTCCTATCCATCATAATGAAAAAATATTATCTAGGTAATTTCTAGCTTAACGGCTGCGGTAGGCGGGAGCGCTATCATGTATAAACCACATATGATATCGTCGAATGAAAGGCACATTTCCTAACAAGTTTGCAGAATATCTGTAACACAAGTTTGCCCATTCTATTGCGGAGGTATAATAAGGAGTCCAATTAAGAAATCACCAATAACGTCACTCAAAAGTATGGTTTTCATTGTTTGTGTGATTTGTTCTTATTTTTTATTATAATGGTACATTAATGAGTGTATTGTATATAAATTTAATCCTTATAGATTTGTTTATCTTAATTGGGAATAAGATAACACAGTTCTTAAGAATACAAAACCTCGGATAATAATATAATATTCCAGATACGTTGCTTGTATTCAAGATCGCACATAAACTGCCGAATACCTTTATTTATTGGACCCAATTTTCAGGAGAAGAAAAGGTCGAACAAATTTCCATTTTATAATCGGAAGAACACGTACGAAACTGAAACTCGTTGAGTAATTTAAGACTCCTTCCGAAGTTGTAAATAAAGCAAGCGACAAAGGGCAGAGTGTCCTCGGTGACGGCGTTTCTGTCAATGCATTCGCAGTTTGACCGCATGAATAATGTAGACGGGGGAATTTATTTGGACTGTTTCCGGGAGTCCGGCAGATCCGGAGGTCTGCGCGTGACCCGCAACCCCGTACACATTGGGCGCGGTGGTTGCTGATAACCGGATGTTGGTCTATCTACGCGATACCCTTCAGGATATTTGTTTTCTTTTCGTATTTTCGATTGAACGTTGTTTTCGGAAGAAATAACTAAGGATTACAGATAATTTTCACGCTTGGATATCTTTATGTCCTTACGCGTTTTTTCCTGTGTATGAAAGATCACATTTGAGATTCAGTAACATAAAATACTAAAATATTTTCTTGCATAATTCATAGATATATTTAAATACCTTCATGTAAAAAGGGAGAAGAGTAAAGGATTACACGGAAGAACGGAAACTAAAAGAAAAGCGAATTTGATATGTGTACATCAAAACTTTTTAAATCGCGAAGTACATTAAGAGGATTGCTGAAAGTCCAGACACGTGGGCTCAAGTTCTTATTCAAATTCTCAAAGGCATCGGAGAGGGACTTCTTCGCCTACTTGGCGAAACAGAATTCTGAGTATTCTACGCACCCGATCCGGAAAGGGATGAATCCGGTGAACTGTGTGTAAACATCGGGTGATGAATGTGCCGTCAACCGGACTCGGTCCGGGATCAAACGTAAACGATACCGTTATAAAGCATTAGGGATAGTAGCATTTGATATTCATACCTCAATTTGTATTACCGGGGCGAGGCAAATACAAACAGGACCAGCATAACAAATTCTAACATGCCAGATACACTTGTAGTGTACACAGGCTTATTAAAGGTCGGGAAACAATAATAACGGGTTATGCAACAGAAATGAGAAACTTTTTGCTCCGTTTCCATGCATTTTCGCCAGTGGGGCTTAAACAAACTGGGTTTATAAAGACTTAAACAGTAAAAGGGATACCAGGGATCCTCAATTAATTATGTAGCTGGGAATTTACCCTTGCGGCACCATACCTGTGGCTACTTAAGTAAACGCTGCTTTAAAGTTGAAGCATTTAAAACTGCAAAAAATGTTTACAACTTTCATTAAAGTTATATTTCTAAAAAGATCAAACCCTCACAAGCATAGCTTTTATATTCATATATAATATTTGTACAGGGTATGTTTCAAAAACTTATCATAATTTGGCATAGATTTTACACAATGCACTCAAGATTTGGTAAATTATCTACAGCTCCGGCATATAAAAAACCGAAATGTTAACGACGTTACAACTTCAATGACTTACAATGACAAGTAAATGTAATAGGTATGTTATTTCATATCCATTTCATATCATATACAAATATGCTCAACCATGAAAGCATCTGTATACCGATTGTTTTTAAATTCAGGACGGGTTGATTTCCTAAGATATTATTACCTATAGAAAACATGTGTTAATAATAGTCATTTAGTTTTAGATCATACAGTATTTTTGACGTACAAAACAAGATAGCTAACGTCCAGTTTAAATAGAAGGGACATTATCTTTATATTGTGCAATGGTTCACTCTATATTATTAGTCCAGTGTTCTCTAAACTGCGATCCGTGCCGGTAGGCGAGCAGAAAACACTAATCCCCAGATAACTATTTTAAATATCCTAAATAAAAAAATTCTTCGAAAGTTGAAAATTTAATAAACTAGTTTACTTTGAATAATTAACAAAGAATAAATTACGTACCTTTCTTTAGATTTCCTGGTAATAACCCATTTCTGTTGTACTGTTACTGGTATTGTAAAAGTCTTATTTTTTCCTGAAACTTCAACAATTATTGAAAATACGTTAATTTGTACGTGTAGATGTGACAAGAAAATAAAATTTGCAAACACTGGACCGGTGAATTTTGCTCAAATAAACAATTTGTTTGTTTGTTTGTTTTAATTGGGCGACATCTCGGGGGGGGCGGTTATTAAACATCTATATGCACTGAAGCTCTTGGCTTATTGTACACCCTAACTACTAATTTTGCCTATCTGGGATAGTTCCAAACATAGTAGTAATTTAACGTGTCACACATCGTAGTTACGTAGGACCTACAGCTTTACGTCTTATACGACAGAAGGCGCTAGAAGAATTGCACCGACCTCGGCCGGATTCGAACTCACGTCCCTTGGATCCAAAGGCAAATGTGCTAACTACTAGATCAACGAGACCGGCATAACAATTAATTTAGAAATGTTTGACTAATCCAATCTAATAATCTTACTGTTTAATAATCATGTATAATTATCCACCAAATAATAAACGAAATATTTGAATTTGAAGAGACGAGTGAGGTCATGGCAGATTCTCGGCTTAAGCGGAACGGACACTGATTTATTTATAAAACCAAACTCAATCCATTGTATGGTATTTACATAAAAAAACTATAATACAACTGCCGATTTAAAGTTAATAATTCATTATCGTGATCCTGGTTTGTACCGCTTGCGCAGTGTCGAGGCGGTGTGGGGCAAGGCTAAGCTAGTTTATGCTATGCACAACAGGGCCCGCCTCTGCGGGTTACCGTGTTGGTGCGAAACCATGCTTGGCTTGCCTGTTGTGTGTGAATGTTTTTGTTTATGGTCTTGATACTCCTCTAATGCGACCGTAAATAATAAGTGAGATATTTGAATTTTAAAAATAATTGCCGATACGCATACGTTATTTCAAATATCTCATATATCTGTATTAACCTTAGGTCGGCGATTGTATTAGGGTTTTTTAAAGCAGAAATATCATACAATCGAATTAGTCTGAAATATATGGAATGTTTAAAACAGAAGTCCGCCATTTTTTATTTACCATAAATCTTCGTTGTCCAAAACGGAATTACGTTTACTTAAACACATTTTTTTCTATAGCTAATAATAACTGAAGAAATCAATGCAACTCAATTAAATTTGATACTAAAGTGTACAATAAACTACAACGTTTGATAGTGGGACTGTATTTAGAATTATGTATGGCGTTTGAAGTCTAAAAGAACTACATTTAAAAATAATAATTAATATTTAGACTAGCATGTAGCATACGAAATGCAAAATATCAATAGCTAATAGAGCAATAGCAAAGCAGCATTAGACAAAAGAATTAACTGTTTATATCATATTCCAGCAATTATCCAAATTAATGTTGTCAAACATTTTCTGATTATTACTGTAAAATATTAGTTGGATTTTAACAAAAACCTGCTTCCTGCAATGTAGATAATATTTGGCATGTGATACGTTATAAGTACAGGATAACTTTTGACATGGTATTTGTCATTATGGTCATAGTACAATTGCCCTACATATTATCGCAAATTTGGTGTGACAACTATCCTCCTGACAAAATTTACTGACTGGTGTAGGGATAAGCATTTTATTTTTGTATGCCGAAACCATAACTGGTAACAGGATTTTGAAAAATACAGAACATGTAAGTAATAAATGTCTCTTTCTGATAAACAGCGAGTCGAAAAAAAAATGTTTGCTATTATTAAATCGCATTTTGTAAGAGCTTTTCAATGAGGTATCAGAAGTCGATGTTACCATTTAAATTTTTTTTGTAAGGTTAGCTACTAGCTAGAGTTGAATGGGGAAGGTTAGTGTCATGATGATTCCCCTCCATGTTGTTGAAATGTTTTCTAGAAAATTTCAATACCTGTTTTACTTCCAGAGATACATTGTACATTTTGAAATTGAAACCCTATATGTATACGTGTACGTTTTGTTTTCATAGGATACATTTCGGTCTCTTGTGTCCGTTAGACACAAACTTCAGTTAAAGAATTTTTGAGAAAAATATAAATATTTACTCTTTTACTTTTTCTAAAGTTTTCTCCATATCTTGCAAAGATATGAAAACGTGAACAAGCTCAACTATTTGCTCAACATCTTGCACAAGTTTTTCGACCACACACTGAAGAATCTAATGAAGAAGTTGAACAGTTCCTTGATACAGCTCTGCAACTATCACTGCCAATTAAAAATTTTTGCGCAAATGAGATTGAAGACGAAATAAAAAGCCTAAATAAAAACAAATCCCCTGAATATGACTTGATTACGGGTAGAGTACTCTCGGAATTACTAAGACAGAGTACACTAACTATTTATAAAACAATTATTTAATTCAATACTAATATTAAATCACTGGCCAACTCAGCTAAAGTTTGCCAACATGGTATTAATATTAAAACCAAGAAAACCACCAACAGAAGCAATGTCCTATATACCAATAAGTCTTCTATCAACATATTATATGACTTGTTACCAAACCATCAATTTGGATTTCGGCACCAACACTTAACCGTCCAGCAATGTCATCGTGTAGTGGATGTCATCTATAAAGCATTCGAAACAAAGGAATTCTTTTCTTTAGTTTTCCTAGATATCAAACAAGCTCTTAATAAGGTCTGGCATGAAGATCTTCTCTTTAAAATTAAACAGTACATGCCACATCATTACTATTTATTACTAAAGTCTTACCTAACATGCCGACACTTTCAAGTAAAACATGGATAGGAATCATCGGAAATACATATCACCTCAGGAGTTGCTCAAGGAAGTGTATTGGGACCTCTGCTGTATCTGTTATACACATCAGATCTACCCACTTCGCCAAATGTCGTGTTAGGGACATTTGGTGACGACACAGCAATTTTAGCTATCAGCGAAAATGCATTAGAGGCCTCACAAAAACTTCAGAACCAAATACTCCTGATCCAAGAGTGGTTAAAACAGTGGGGAATGCATGTTAACGAAACTAAGTTAGTGCACGTGACATTTACCTTAAAACAACAACAGTGCCCACCATTTCAAATCAACAATATAGATATTCCACAAGCCAGCGAAGCAAGATATTTAGGTCTTCACCTGCACAGCAAATTAACATGGAAACCACACATATCCAAAAAGAGAAAAGAAAATTGGTAGAAAATCCCCCTTATAACTTGAAAATAAAGTATTAATTTATAAAACAGTATGTCAAATATGAATATCATTCAAAGATTTCAGTCCAAAGTTTTGCGAATGTTAACTGATGCGGAATGGTATATAACAAATCGAACCCTTCACACAGACTTGAAAATCTCCTTAGTTAAGGAAGAAATCTGTCAACGTGCTACCAAATAGACACTTCAACGAAGCACATTCCAATACAACCATTGAAGTTCTTATAGAACAAGAGGCATACAGAAGACTAAAGAAGAAATGGCCGAATGGTTTAACTACAGTGAGACAAGTGAAGTAACAATCGAGTGAAATAGAGTTAATAAAAAAACTATATGAAAGCATAACTCTGATAGGATGTCAACTGTATTGGTTACAAACTCGGTACGCAATCTGTTGGGATATGCAGATTATTTTACGTACTGCATTATAATCAATATTATATTATATTATCTGGTGTATGCAGTGAAAAAAGAGAACCTGTTTAATCTCGTCAATATGTTTGATAAATGTCATTTATTAAATTTATAATCAAATTTAATTTATTTTGGAAGCTAATTATCATTGTAAAATTAACATTATGTTTATATTTAATCCCTGACTATAAAATGACAATATTCAGACAGCAAAGCTGCGCCATATTTTAAGGTTGTTATAGCCTCATTAAATTGTATATTTTTTAAAAACACTCATTCGCACTAAAGAATTTATCATAGGCTACAGGCTTTATTTAGTTTAATTAAATTTTGCTTCTACTTAATTATAAGCTTTTCATTTGCAGTTTATTTACTACCGTAACTGCGTAACAACCTCAAAATACAAAACCGTTCATAAACAATATTTTAGCACAATCAAATAGCTTCGAGCAATCTGAAAAGTTCGATGCTGTAAATTATTCATATTCATGTAACATGTAGCATCAGCCGCATGAGTGCCTACTCCACATTTATGTTAATACACACTATTTAATCCAACTGTCAACCAACATGGCATCAATTGATCTGAGGTTAACACCGGTTCATTGCAAATGTAAACCGAAATTATTAATGAAGGAATATGAACATCGACCAGAACTGAACCAACTAGTTACTAAAGAAACTCGTGAACAACGTGCTGCGTTTGCTTAGATAACTGTTTAAGGAAAAAGTAAATAAACTTTGTGATGGTAAGGTATAGATACATGTTCAGCGCTCTAGGGCTATTCTACTTTTATAGTAGAGCAACTATTTAAAAACTGGAGGATGGTATTTCGCTAAACTGTGTATGTGTATGTACTTTTTAGGAGTCGCTAATAGATACCATTTATATTTACAGCTCCGCCTTACTTTGTCCACATAATTTTTGTAAATCTGTGAGAGTAACACTAATTTTTGCAATAGTTACTTCTAGTTCGTACATAGAAGGCGAATACTGAATTGAAGGCCAAAGAATGAAATCCACCGGCAACTGCCACAGCAGCCAGAAACGATGTGAACACAAACAAATATAGGACGTCGTATGAGGTAATCCCATTCTTGAAATGGTCACCGACTACATCCTTCCAGAGTATTTCTTATAAACCATTACTATGAGATATGATCACAATGACTGGGCCCAAGGAACCCCACCTCAACTGCCAAGGGGGCTAGTCTGGCACACAGACAGCTCCTGCAGATCAGAAGGTACAGTGACCGGAATATATGGCCTAAAACCAAAAGAGAACATCAGCGTACCTCTAGGAACTAAAACTGCGGTTTTTCAATCTGAAATCTTGACAATAATGTAATGTATGTCCAGGAGAATGCAAAACTCGGGTACACCCAACAACGCATAAGGCGCGTTCGATTGGTGTTGGTTGCAAATGCGGTTGCCCTCAAGGCTAACCAAACAGCAACCGCTCGCGTTCGTTTGGAAATCCATGACGTCATATAGCAAAGTTGGTCCGTCACTCCACCGACCAGCTTTGGGAGCTGGTTCTGAAGTTGGTTCATCTCTATCTCTCTCTTTTAGATCAAATCTCTCTGTTTACTCTTGAATATTTGAATGGAATTTTGCCGCGCATGCTAAAATGCCGGTTTGGAAAAACTTTTGCAAAACATTTGTATTTTATTTCTGCTCCTTATAACAAAGAAAATGCATTCTGTAATGCTATTGCTAGCGCAAATATTGCAGTCTTGTTACTTCAAGCTAGTGAAATGGAAGCAGTAAGATTTGTTAATGAAAAAGTCGTGGACTTCCATGAAACTCTTGAAAATTGTATTCAATTATTAAGCAGTAAATATTGACTGTAAATTCGATATTACGAAATTTTATAAACGAAAATTTTTCTTAACTTTTTAGATGACGATTTTGCAATTGATTATGTTGTAAGGACTTTAAATGCTGGCCAATTTTAACTTTTTACGCAACGAACACATGTTTAAAATAAAATTTGACTGGAATTGTTGCACGTGGGTAAACAAGCACCAACCGCTGCAGCAACCAACGCGTTCGTTTGCTTTTATGGCATGACGTCACCATTCAGCGACCACAAGCAACCGCTGTCAAAAATTCTGTCATTTATCTGTCAACCAGAACCAGAACCAAAGTGCGAATCGGACGCGCCTATAAGCGTTCTATCATAGTCAAGCAGCTTTAAAACCACGTGTACCAATTCTAAACTAACGAGGAGAACGCAGCTCTCGTATGGGTCCCTGGGCATACGAGGGTGGAGGGAAATGAAAACGCAGATAGTCTCCTGAAAGCCGATGCATCCACCCCGTTCATTGGACCAGAACCTGTATTCGATATACCTAAACAATGTGTCCAAACAGCGGTAAAAATGTGGTGCCTTTACACAACACATTTCTCCCTGGAAGGCAGAACAGAGACAAGAGTGGGGAAGGAAACAATTGAAACGGTTCTCGCAGACTCCCAACTGACGTCATCCATCTGGGACTAACTCAGATTAGACGGCAGTAGGACTTATAACAGGACACTGCCAGTTGCAAACACACCTACATAGAATTGGCGCAGATAAAGGAGACACACTTTGTAAAGTATGTGAAGAAGAAGAGGAAATAATCACATACATAATCTTCGACTGTCCAGCACTTTACCGGAAAACACAACAACTATTCGAGGAAACATTTCTTGAAACAACTTTCACACATGAGTACCTCGAAAAAAACATCCAGCAATTCGTTAAGGGCACAGATCTACTATAAAAGGATTAGGTGCAAATCAACGACCATAGAATCCCATTACAAATCCCTGCTAATAATCTAACCTACTTCTATCTCTACTAGTTGTACTAACAGTATTTCAAAATAGCACCAAAAAGACTATTTTGTCTCCAACCTAATTGGTTTATTTTTTAACTTGTAAAATGTTTAACTGCCTTGAAACAACTTTCACACATGAGTACCTCGAAAAAAACATCCGGCAATTCGTTAATGGCACAGATCTACTATGGAATGATCAGGGTCAAAACAACGACCATACAGTCCCATTACAAATCCCTGCTAATAATCTAACCTACTTCTAGCTCTACTAGTTGTACTAACAGTATTTAAAAATAGCACCAAAAAGACTATTTTGTCTCCAACCTAATTGGTTTATTTTTAACTTGTAAAATGTTTAACTGCCTTGAAACAACTTTCACACATGAGTACCTCGAAAAAAACATCCGGCAATTCGTTAAGGGTACAGATCTACTATGGAATGATCGGGGTCAAAACAACGACCATACAGTCCCATTACAAATCCCTGCTAATAATCTAACCTACTTCTAGCTCTACTAGTTGTACTATAGTATATTAAAGAACTAGTTTCATAAGGCCTTCTCTTAACGCACGAGTTCAAGTTTGAAAAACGAGACGCGAAGCGTCGAGTTTTTCAACGGACGAGTGCGACAAGTGGTCTTATGAAACGTGTTCTTTATACTATTTTTTCTA
>JABXWE010005926.1:0-34242 GCA_014611495.1 Limonius californicus | reverse complement strand
AGATACTGACTATAATTATATATATATATTGAGATGGTATCGCGTAGCTTATTTAATTAATTATTTTTATAAATAAAGGTTACATGCATATTAAATCACACCTTAAGGGTTGTTTCTTTTGTGGAAGGATTCTTTCGATTCATTTAGATACAGACTTGTTTCTTGTTCGATTGAAATTACAGTTGAGGCATATGCTATGGTGTTTAGCACAAAGAATGAGTTTACAAAAAAAAAGTAACCAACACAAGAAGATTTTATAAAGGTGACATCAGCTGTCTGGAAGGATTTATTTGTAGCAGTTTGGAGTTCAGAGATGGACGAAAATTCTGGAGAGTGCAGTTAGTGATACTGAAATCAATTTGAGTGTTATAAGTGGCGTCAAATTATACTAACAACTTAATGGTCAATTTATATGTCTAGATTTTTTTTAAAATTTATTATTAATATCAAGTTACTATATTGCAAAATTCTGGTATATATGTGTATGTATCTATAGAGACTTATTATGATTACTTATGTTTTAAAAAAAAAAAGAAAAATTAATATTTTTCGTCTTTGAGAAAAAAATAAATTATTAAAACGTATAAAAGGTTTTTCCTTATATATTTGAAGGGTTTGAAATGTGATAATACATAGTTCTTGAAAAACAATTCATGGAGAGCTGCATACCTGAGAACTCCTAGTTTTTATTTACATCGAATAGAAGGACATCTGCAAGACGTCGGGAAGGTTTTCCTGAGGCGCAGGTAGAAGAGTCCGGATTCCTTTTGAGACTGGCCCATGCCAAAGTAAGTTTAACATTTACCAATATGGAATGATTAATGATAATTATGATAAGAAGAACGTATGACATATTACCTGTGAACGTCAATATTATTTTTGATATTAAAGTGTTGGGTTAACTTGGAGAAAAATTATTCATATAGCACTAGCCGACTGTATTTGCATGATAGCAAGAGAAAGTAAGTAAATAATTCTTACCAATGTATGTCATACGAAATAAGCAATTTTGACACATTCAGAACCGACTACTGAGGTGATTTTTATGCACTACCGAGCTTATAACCGTGGTATTTGTATTGGTATAAATATTGTATTAACTTATTTCGGCTATCTCATATTTAGCCTGGCGCCCAAAGTTAAATTGTACTTCATAACATTTGAAAACACTTATTAAGTTTTATGTTATTTTAAAAAAAAAATTGTTTAAACCAACATAATTGATAATTTAATTTATTCATTAAAATTCAGTCACTATCAGTCATCTCAATATATATAATTTGAAATAAAGATGATATGAACAGTTTCCAGTATGGGAAAGTCCAGGGAGGCAGTCGCGTCCACTTATTTAAAAATATATTTACAGCAAGCTATAATATCGGATTTGGGAGTCCTAGATCAGATATGTGTTCAAAATGTATAGAATATTCTGAATTACTGAAGAGAGAACCAAATGAAGAAAAAAAACAAAAGTTGATAATACAAAAAAAAATTCATAAACTGAAGGCGTCAGCATTTTTCACGATACTAAAAACAAAAGAAGAGGGAACTTTAATAATGTCTTTTGACTGTCAAAAGAATATGGCATTACCAAGATTGCCAGATTCACACGCGTATTTCTCATCACAGTTAAATTTTTATAACTTTACTATAGTGGTGGGAACTTCTAAAGATATATTGGCCAAAGAGAATGTTCATTGTTACTACTGGAATGAAAAGTAGTAATGAAATTTCGAGTGCCGTTTACCACCGGTTATGTAATACAGATACAGAAAATATCCATACTGTACTGCTGATTGCTGATGGCTGTGGAGGACAGAATAAGAACACTACTCTTATCACGATGCTTATGAAATGGTTCTATTCAGATAACAAACACGTGAAATCAGTTGATATTATTTTCCCTGTTGTGGGACATTCGTTTATTCCTCCAGATAGGGTTTTTGCGCAAATTGAAAAACGAATAAGAAAACACGAAGTTATTGTTCAACCTGAAGAGTATGTCGGCTACATAGAAGAAAGTGCAACAGTTTGGAATTTGGCTGATTCCGAAATTGTAAGAGTGTATGATTGTCGTGCAGAATGCAAAAAGTATCTAAAACCACCTGGCGCATGGCACTTCAAATTTAATCCTTCAAAAAGATTTTTTTTGAAAAAAACTAAGACTGGTGTTACAATACGAGGAGAAGTAAATTATAATAATGAACTTGGTATTCCACGATTCGTTAACAGAAAAGGTACTCAAACTCCTAGTTCTATAAAACCAGCCATTGTAGTAGTAGGTAAAACAATTGGTGAAAAAAAATTAAAGAGCATTGAAACATTACTAATGAAACACTATGGATTGAACTGGAAGGATTACCAGGAACTTAATTTCTACAAGAATTTGAAGCAAAGCATTGAAGAAACAGCAACAGAAGAAAGCGATTTAACATGTGAATTCAACGAAGAAAATGATTTTATTATCTAACAATTTGTTTTCTTATTATTGTCAAAATCATTTAACGGTGTTGTAGGCTTTAGTTTGACTTTAATAAAAAAAATTTGTGTTACAATTAATTGATTTACTGATATCAATTTTACTTCAAAACCCGCTATACTACATAGTTGTTAGCGTCAAAACCCGCTATGTCACTTTTTTATATATCGCTTTTTCACTTATGCGTAAATTTATGTCTATAATTTTATGTGCATAATGTGTGTTATTCATGTGATAAGTAAACTATCCAAAAAAACTAACGAAATATTATTAATTAACAGTATGACAGTTTTTTGCCCTTCCTGAAAAATCATCCGAAAAACAAATAGCGGGGTTTGAAAATATACGACTCATATGAAGTATAAAATAATGCTAATTCAAACAAGTGTTTCCCAATTAATTTTAAAAAGCCAGTTTACGGTTTTTCTAAGATTAAAGTTTAATTATTTACGAATAGATATCAACATGTTACTTCTGGACCAGGGTATTTGGCACATGCAAGAATCATTGAAAAACGACGAAAAAAAGGATATAAAACAACCGAAAACGGCCAAAAATCCTTGAAAAATCCCTAATTTTTATGCACCCCAAAAGTACTCAAATATCTATAACCACCAAAAATTGGACACACGAAAAAATGGTTGAATATTACTCAAAATCAAGCAAAGTTACCTCAAAAGCACCCATAAAACTTTACAAAAGCTCGTTTTTAGACACCCCAAAATGGCTTTTTACTTCTGGACCAGGGCATTTGGCACATGTAAAAATCACTGAAAAACGATCAAAAAAGGGCCCAGTCCTTTAAAATACCGCAATTTTTAGACATCCCGAAAGTGCCTTAGGATCTATAGATGATCAAAATTTAGGCCCATTAAAAAAAATGGTTGAAAACCACCACAAAAATAGCTAAAAAAACCTTACAAAATCTCTCGTTTTTAGACACCCCAAAATACTATTACTGTAAGTCGTGAATAGAAAACTCATCGACACAATCTCATCCCAAAAATTATAGACCATTCAATTTTTATCACTTCAGATAATCGTTAAAATATTACTAAAATCATTAAAAATGTGCAACAATTGAACAAAATTTCATCATTTTTAAACGCCCCAAAAATATCGTAATTTGAAAAACATTTAAAATAATTATAAAACAATAAAAAAAAACAGCATTTAATTTCCTAAATATTGTTTTTCTGGTAAACCGGAAAAATCTGGAATTATCAGGGTATTTCACAGAGAATGGCAAAAACATTGCAATTAACCGTGGTGGGCGTGTAGGAAAGATCACAATAACGTATTACATTTGAAAGTTTTATTTATGTACGAGAGCATGTCAGCATAAAAAAGAAAATAAACCATACAAAATAGTATGTATATTATATAACAAGACAGAAGTCAGCTTATTGCTGTATCAAAAATGCTAACGAAATTTATTTATTGTACAAACAATCACATTATGAAGAAAAGAACACACAGGAGTGTATAAATGCTGGCTCATTAAATATAACATGTTAAAAATTGAGACAAAGGCGTTATGTCTATTTCAGCTTAGAAATTTCCAGTTCTTAAATTTTACACAAGTCCAATCTTGAAACTAACGCTATCGGTCCTTAATCATCATTTTATTCCAAAGGCAACATCAAGGCGTTGTGCTCTTGGTATAAATCAGGAAAAAAAGTAGATTCTCTCTCCGATTTGAAAAAGATCTTCTGATCCATACCTACTGCATACGAGAGCGATACCTTGATGTTACTATCCACGGACAAACCTAGAAAAAGTACAATGTTAATATGTTGTGCGTTACTTTGTAACTTATTACCTATGACAAGTACTTCTCGTCCAAGTTTCTTTAATACAGAGTCCATATAGTTTTTGGTATTCCCACTTTTGGTGGTTACGATGCCCCTTGCTTCCTGCAAGGCATAAAGGGATGTCGTATATTTGTCCGTACTAGACTTGTTGTGTTTCACTTCCCACAGAATGGAAAATTTTTCATCATTTTTATGCATTAAAAAGTCTGGTCGTCTACATGATGTTATAGGGTCACTTTCTGCGTTTTTTATTTGCAAGTCAACACCGAGTTGAAATGATTTTGTATCATTCAAAGCTTTGTACATGACGCATGATATTCTGGTCTCATTCACAAATGCAGGATCAATATCTTTAAGTTGTCTTAACATTAAAGATATCTGTTCGTAGACACCCAACATCTTGCTCTGTAACGCTTTCTCGTCGTTGATGAGAGACAAGGAGATGCCGTTAATTAGATTAGTGCATGAGGTTGTAGCAATTTTCCAATCCTGTTTTACAATGTCTCCTAAAATCTTAGATAATGCCGCTCGAATTTCTGCATTAGGTAGTTTGAATTTTCCATCTTGATCTCCTCCTTCAGGATAGGTCAAGTAGCCTTGTTCCATCAGAAAGTTGAAAACGACATCAGGATTAACTTCGTCTTTATTTTGCGCAGAGATAAGATCATACAATTCTACAAGATTTTGTATCGTGGTTGTATCATGTTGCTCAAACTCAATCATGTCCCCCCTCATTAGCTTTATAATTTCTGGTAGAACTTTGTCACATTTAAGTATCATGTAAAGATTAATTCTGTTAGTCTGATTCCAATAGTTTATTGTCACTCCATTTTGTAAATATTGCAAAACAGACCACAGAGAAAATACTTGGTTTCCTTTCTCATCAAAATAGCCATTATACCGAGATTGTACAAATTCCATGATCTTTTCTGCATCTAGTTCCTCAGTGTCATTTAGAAACTCTTTCTTTCCTTCAAGATTCACTAGCTCCTTATTCTCTACCAACCTTCGAATAAGGTTCTCCACTTCCTCTCTTGTTGCACCATAAAATGGCACCAAATTGTTATTTGATGCAAACTTTATAGGCTCTCCAAGAAAATTTAATATGATTAAATTGTTAAAAAGCTCCGAAATCCTTACACTAGCCACATATGACACTCCAGTAAGCAACGTCCCAGCAACAAGATTGCATCCCTTTGTGACTGGTCCTACTAAACATCCTAAAACTTTACATATATCTTGAATTTTCTCCATTCTGTTATTGTCTGGCTTCTCCTTAGGAACGTCCAGCAGTGCTCTTGCATTAATGCTGTCGATTTCATCCACTAATATGTAAACCTTGGCGCCATTAAAATGGTTGTACAAATATTTGGTCAAATTTTCCATACAGTCGTCCAGGTCTTGCATCTTGTACAGTTCATCATCATACCACTGTTTACAAATACGTTGAGCTGCTGCATTTCTTTCTGGCAACAACTTCTTACTGGTTATCAGATATGGATGATCTTGGAAAGCTTTATGCACAGCCCTTCGACAACGCATTTCTGCGTCTCCAACGGAATTTATTTCTGCAACTTTGAGGTCAAGGTGTATCACTGGGTGCCTGCCAAGATGATCTTCCACTAAGTCCTTATTATTATCATCGGTGATGATGCGAGTCCCCTCAAATACTTTATAATTTTTTCTCTCTTTTGCTGGACCATTCACGGATGAAGAAGCCTCTCCAGTTGTTTCGTCGACATCAATCTGCAAGAACTCTCGCACCATGTTCAAGTGCGACGATTTGCCGAAGCGGCGAGGAGCAAAGATGGCCAACTTCCGTTGTAAGAAGTTTCGGATGAAATGCGTGTGGTCCACAAAGCCAGGCATGTTTCTAATCTCTTCAAAGCTCTGCGTCTCTGTGTTAATTAGCCTCCGTTGAATCTATATAAATATAAAACAACAATTGTTATAATCACCAGACTTAAGACCCAAATTTGAACTATTACACCTACTTTACGATCCTTAGGACTGGTACTGCTACTTTGTCCAATCGGGTTATCCATTTTTGCTCGTTTTGGATTTGGGTCAGCCATCAACTAAAAACGTAACTCTATTAATGACTTATAAATACACAGCAGTACTTAAGATTAAAAAATTAAACATTCCAGACATTTTTTAATGAAGCAACTCAAATGATAAATACTAATTTTAGCAACAGATTATCTATAAAAAATAAAGGTACATATCTTAGCCTTGCCCCACACCGCCTCGACACTGCGCAAGTGGTACAAACCAGGATCATGATGATAATAATAATAATACAGAGACATTAACTAACATAATTAAAATATACATCTTGAAAACGTGGGGAAAAAAAAAATCATTACAAACCATTAAAATAGATCATTTTAACTTAGTCAGGCCTTTCTTTAATACAATTAATACAAAATTTCAGTACAAGCTTATGCAGGCTTATAAAAATATCACTTATGTTTTCTGTTTGTAATTACTGCGTACCAACAACTGCTGCGAGCGCGCCATAGTAGTTTTAATAAAATTACTCCCCTTTTTAGTAGTTTTCATATTTATAAATTCTTCTTAAATACATTTCTGTATTCCCATTTTTGAAAAAATTGGTTTGAAATCATCGTGAAATTTAACATCTTTCATTCATGTATTTCGATTGTTTCTACAACTAAAGTAGAAAACATTTTACACATTTCACTTGCACCTTCATTATCAATAATTTCTTGATTTCTAAAGTTTAGAGAATATTTATACACATAACAAGTTCTATTTGTTTGCTGTAATGCTACATAAAACTACTAAGAACAGAGTTTTGTTTGTTTATACATACACATTTTTGAAATTATCAATTCCAGACTAGATGTGCACTACCCTATCGGATACTAATCTCTTTTACTGGAACATGACAAAAACGCAACGTTCAGTAATGAGTGATATAAAATTTTTATAATAAATTTTAAAAAATGACCAATACTAGAGCGAACAAAGTCGTAGCAGAATATTATACACCATTAAAAACAAGACAACCATCTAAACTCCAAAAATAGTTACAAATCTTTTACTCAAGATAAAAAACTAAATATACCAAAAAATATCAGTGAAGTAACTCAAATGAGAAATCGTAATTTTGCCTTTGAATATTCTCAATTCAACCGTAAATAAAAAACTACCAAAGACAAATTTTTGCAATTCTAAATTTAAAATACCTACATATGTGGCTAAATTCAGTGGACATTAAGATTGCATGTACAAGAAAAACAAATGGGAGCAAAAGGGAACAAATCGGAACAGAGAAGAAAAACAAAATAAAAAATAAAAAACCATTCGATAATGTAGAACATAAACCTGGTAACTCATAGAAACCGAAGTTTAGATGAGGAATCTTCTTCTTCTTCTGTGTATAGGCCAATGGCCTGTTAATTACCTACAATGCAGTAGGTTCTGTGAGCCCTCTTTGCACGTATGCCGGGCAGGAGGCTAGCCTAACCCGTCGAACAGAGAAGAGAAGTTCCACTACAAGGTTAACGATTGTCAAAGATGTTTGTAAGACAACCGGGACCGACGGTTTTACGTACCTTCCGAAGCACGACCGGTTGCATATGCCACTATATTGGTCAACCCATCTAAGTACTGACCGTGCGGATTGTGCTGGACTACGAATACCGTTTGACCGGCGTACGCAGCGCTCCACTATGCAACCGACAGATGAGGAATCATGTGAATTAATTAGTAAATCTTTACAAAATTTTCAGTCATAAATGGATAAACTTGTTTCATATATTCCTTCTTTCAAAATCGATGACATTTTTATGTAAAATTCTAAGATAGCATACAAAAGAGATCAATAAATTATAGATGATACTATTTATTCATAGTTCTAAAACGAATTGAATTTAATATTCTGACGTTACTGATAAAGATGCCAGTGACTATCACGTGCAACGCAAATAACTTATCAATACCTACCGAAATAATATCTGGTGATCTTTTGGTGTAAAAGTATATCGGCCGTTTACGATTTCTGACATTATTTTTAGTAATAAAAAACTGTAAAATAAGTAGTTTTAAAGAAATTATGAAAACAATGTTTGTTATTAAAAATCATAAAAGGTAAGAAGATTGGGTTGTAACTAGAAGATGCTCGAAATGATGACTCTCGATATACATGTAATAATAATTGAATTAATTTGAAATTGTTGTCAAAATCAACTTTTATAAAACTAATCAGAAAAAATTCAACTTTTTTAGTCACTTGAATTACATTTATTTTAATGATATAATCAAGAATGGGTGTTAAGTTTATTCGCCTTATAAAGTAATCCCAAAACACAATTAAGGGTCTTACCGTTGATTGATTTTCAACCCTAGTTGCTTACACTGTCAAAATACTGTTAACTTTAACAAACAAGTTGGATTTAATAAATTGTTAATCTGAAAAACAGTTTTGTCTTAAAATTTTATCAGGTTGTTAATAAATAAAAATGGTGTTGCTACAAATTTCTTGCATGAAAACCACATGAAATAAGCTGTTAGGGTAAATCAGGTTTTGTGTCGCTACGTTACTAACCCCTTGTAATCGAGAATTCCGAAGTCGAATTATTAACGAACTTTAATATGCCTTTTTCTGATAAATGAGAAATAACTGCAGCCAAGTGTTGTATGCTTTGCACAACTTTTCTGGGTCTTGTAATTACCAGACTAACCATGGAAAAAATTACATTATGTTACGAGTCAAACATCTCTAAGCCAATATTTCAATGCGATATTTTAAAACGGGATTTTAGTACGAATTGCTATCCGTGCGGTTATTTACAAAAATATAAATACGGGAACTGCCTAACCTGATAAAAACGTTCACACATCACACATAAATAGTAAATTATGATCAAATATAAAATTTATAAAACATCAACAGGTTTTTAAAATTCTACCTACTTTTAGGTTATTACCACTTAAAATGAGTACGCAAACGTGTATTGTTGATAAATTCACAGTAACAGACTAATAAATATAATTATTTTATACATTACTGTCATGTTTTGGGCGTGAAAGTACCTCCTGACTTTTAAAAAAAATACAAGGGTATGAATGTTCCATGTTCGAGCCCAAAATCACCCAATTTCTGATTTATTAATTTTATACCTACTTTATTGAAGTACGACAGTAGGTTCCCAGTTATTGCTGAATTATTTGATTTACTTTGCATTTTCGAGAAATTCTACACAACTTTTGCTGAAAATGAAGGGAAGTAACCATTACAGCAGGAATGTTAGAATAATTGGAACAGAATAGCTTTTACCGAGGCTAAACACACCGAATATGACTCCTAGGACGAATTATATAACCGATTTAATAAGTATTAAAAAATGTTACTTACTAAATGAAGATGAAGCGAAAATCAAGCCAACTGTCGCAACGAAACCACGTGAGCGGAGAAAATGGCGTAATGGCGATGATGACTACAAATATAATAAAAGTTTTACAGATGACAAATGCCAATGTTATCAACTCGAATTCACACAGTGGCGCCCACTATGAGATGGAACAACAAGTATACCGGTTCGTATCTTCACTCAACGGTTAAAACTTTTGCTAATCTCAAAATATAAAAATTGCTACTAATTTAGCTTATATGTAAACACCGATTAAAACTGAAAATATTTCAAAAATCGTACCAGTTATAATCAGGATTTACAATAAATACTAATTAGTATATTAATACTTAAAATTAAATATATAGATGCAACTACTTTATTATTAATGAAATTATTCATGCAGAAAAACTAGAATTTATTATAAAAAGAGTAGCATACAATTCAACAGCTGTCAATTTACAAATTATAAAACATAAATGTACTAAACATTGTTACCAATACATCTAGTGATTGAAAGTACGTAAAAAGCTAAATAAAAAAATATTTTCCACGTAGAATAAAATTATATATGTAGTACGAATTATTTTACTTGAATTTAATTACAATAAAATTTGATAAAAGGTGGAATACCTGCTATAGTTGTTTATCTTAAGTAAGATCTAAACATATCAAAGCTTTATTTAATATATTCTTATATATTATAACCCTTTAAGCAATTTACATGTTTATATAGCTATTACAGTTGGAAAAATACAAAATTTGAAAAAATGGTATTGAATATTAAAATATAAAAATAGATAACCACAAAAAAAAACTTTTAAAACAAAATAACAATAAATTTCTAATTGCATGATGAACTAAACATATACTAATAAATATAGTAAAGTTTAATAAAACGTAATAATTATCGCGCAACATCAACTAAAACTATGGTGTGATGTAGCTCGTTTAAATATATGTACAATTAATAAATAACTCATACCTTTAACTAATAAATCCAGTGAAGTGCAATTTTATTCCATTTCATACCTTACAACTGTAAAACAAAATTACTATTTCACAATATACAGGGTGTCCCAAAACTCCTGGGCATAGAGCTACCACGTATTCTAAAGGTCAAAAGAAGTCGATTGGACCCAACTTTGTCATATACCAAAATGTACCGTTTGCCCGTGAGAGGAGTTCAAAGTTTACTTAAAAAATCACAATTTTGTATGCTGTTCAAAAACGTGTGAACCAATTTTAATGAAATTTGGTACCTGGGCACTTCAAGGGAAGCCACTACTTTCAGTAACGAAAGAAACCCAAAGAAAATTGGAGAAGGCTTAAAACCGCCCCCACCCCCTGATAAATTTGTTCAGAATTTTTTTAAGGATGATGATACGATTCTATGTTTTTTTTAGGTGAAGACTTATTCATTAGCTTCATTTTTTGACTCTTGTAAAAACTCCGTAATTCGTATAGTTTCGAAGAAAATAAATGTTTACTCACACACTGATAACCGATATTATTATTGCAGGTTTAATTGTATTACAAAATTTAGTTGTATGACAAAGTTGGGTCCAATCGACTTCTTTTGACCTCTAGAATACGTGGTAGCTCTATGTCCCCGGAGTGTTGGAACACCGTGTATAGAACGTATTTATAAAGCATGAAGTAGGAATTAAGGAATTCTATCTACAAGTCTGGCACTAATAATAGAAGAATTAAGCTTTTAATTTGACATATTTTAGTATTGTAAATTATTATGGTAATATTATACGAGACTGTTATATAACTGAAAAATACGGCCACTAAAATATGTTTTGTAATGCAATAGTTATTAACTAATCATAGTACAAGCAAAATCGCAAGCTAGAATAAAAAATTTAGGAAATGGATTCTATAGATCTTTTAACTACGAAGTAATTATAGGTTATGTCGTAAAAATAAATATAATCATACGCAATGGTTTTAATTAAACAATTTTACTACTTAATAAACGGTATAATTTAGACGTACAATTATAAGGAAAGGACACTGGCAGTTCATTACATTATTAAAACTAGGGCTTGTTATGACATGTTTTTTAATAGTTTGTACTTCGAAGGACTGCCTTCAGTTGAAGAGATTACATTTAAACATACAGGCGTATTCTCTACAGAAATGCAACGTATACAACTTCTAACAATTGTCAATCAACTTTAAAGCATATAACATACAAGGCTTATGCGGCAACTAATCGCCGTTTAAATATTAAGTGAGGGGTGTATTCAATTTGGAGCATTGTGGGGGTACTTTAGTGGTTGATGAGCTAGCTACACGTCGCTTTACTGTGGTTCTGTCATTGTATTTAATTGCATAATAAAGCGCGAAAATGAACATTACGATTGAAAATACCGCCAAGTATGAAGTGCGCGCGTCTTCTTCATGCAAAAAAACGTAAACACTGCAAAAATGTATCATCAAATATGTGAAATTTATGATCCAGACATCATGAGTGAACGTAAAGTCACACACTGCTGCAGAAATTTCAGGGATGGCCGAACAAACGTGTATGATGACGAACGAAGTAGGAGACCTTCCGTGGTCAACGACTATCTTGGGGAAAAACTTAACAAGAAAATTTGTGAAGATGGGTGCTTCGCGATTTCGAATGTGGCCTCAAATTTTCTTCAAATTTAACATATGGCACTATATGAAATTTTCACAAACAGACTGCAGTACCACAAACATTGTGCGAAGTGAGCCAAAGATGTGGACGGATGTGCACAAAAACCAACGAATGGCCTCCACACTGACCTTCCTGCATCGCTACAAAACTGACGCCGATGAGTACCCTAATCACATTGTGAAACTTGGATTTTGTAAAAAATGTTGAAATCAAGCAACAATCCATGCTGTGGAAACATACGAGTTCCTCCAAATGCAAAAATTTCAAGCCAACATTTAAGAATCGAAAGCGGCTACCGTTTTTGGGGAAAGGAAGGATATATTGTTAGTTGATTTCCTGGAACGTAGTACGGCAATTTATGCAAACGTGTTATGGTGAGACTTTGAGAAAACTGACAAGGACGATTCAGAACAAAAGGCGAAGATTTTTTACTCCGGGAAACGTACTCTTGCACGGTAACATCAAACTGCACGCGGCGACTCCCACTGTGCTACTCATTGAGCAATTCGAATTCGTTTTTAACCATCCCCATACAGTTTCTACTTAGTGTCGAATTACTATTACCTCTTCCTCCACCTCGACAATTGTTTAAGAATCAGTGACAGTTGTCTTGAGTAGGATGACGTCAAAACAGCGGTATAAAGTTGGTTTTCGTTACAGGCGGCAAACTACTACGAATAAGCTGTACAAAAACTTGTACCATAGTATAATACGTGTGCAAATGGAGACGCTATACAGGGTGTATCAGATATAGGTATAAATATTAAACATAATAGTAGATTACAATATATACAAACTAGAAAAAACATTTCTTTGGCAATGGGACCCTTAAGTTATGAGAAAATAATAATTGAAAATTTGACCCAAAATTGTTTGAGTACTGCAGGATAATAACAAAAATTTTAGTTCAAAGACATGTTATGCAAAGCAGAGTAAAATAGAAGTGCAAAAAAATTTCTATAACCTGCCCCAAACCAATACTATTAGGTAGGTTAGTAATATCTATTCAGTCTGTTGTGGTTATCACAAGCCAGACAAGTTTTTACGTGTTTGCCACTTTGGATTTACTTTACAATTAGGAATTAACCTTCTACAGCTTAAATGCATTTTCTATGTATCATCAGCAGGTCTCAAACAAAATTTTATTTTATTTTTTAATTCAAAAAAATAAACTTAAAAATTTTTGAAAAATGAATAGTACCATCGAATTCTACTTGAACCAATCTATTACTGGTTTAAATATTTGTACCTATTTCTGATATACCCTGTAGAGAAATAGTTTAGTAGTGTACACATAAACTTGTTTTTAACTATACATCTCTGTTTTACAGCCGATCGGTATTTACTTTGCGAGTCCCGTATTTTGTATAATATTATCACATACAGTTGACTTTATTTTTAAAATCGCTGAAGTTACAAAATATAATTATGTATGCTATCGGTTAAAACCTACAGTAGAAATATTCGTAAATTAAAAAAATGATGATTATATTTCTTGTTTGAGATTGTATATTTAAATTGAAAATATGTATATTGCAAAAGCTGAGAGTAAAATTAAATTGATCAATAGGTAAAATTTCTGAAGTTTTATACTATATATAAATATAAATAAATATTTGCATTCGAAGATTTAAAAAAAGTCCTGACAGAAGTTTTCGCAATCTGTTCTATTTACACCCAATATTTTGCCTATATTGCAGTGAATTGTTTTATTCTACTTCATCTTCTACAAACTGTAGTTCGTGTCTGAGAATTCCTATATTCCATCCTTGGCCTATAAGTAGCAGATATAATGCTTTTGTTACAGGTTTTACTAATTTATGTAGTATCTAAATAGCGCGTACTAACTTTTATTAGTTTAAGAAAATTATGCTCAGCTGTTAGAGTTAAAATAGCCAGATGGTATTGCGATTTTTTTAAACAGACAAAATCATCGACCTATAATTAAACATCTACAAACATGTAATAAGTCAAAAGGAAATTCACGAAGGCAAGAAGAATACTTTGGGTTAATCTTCTACTTTGTATGCTATAGTTAAATGATAGTGGCTTGCATTTGAATGTGGCAGAGTCTTGTAAAGCTGAGCAACAAAGTCTCCGAGAGATCCAATATTACTACAGTCAGGTAAATAACGCAGGAAGCAGGTATTTCATACGAAACTACTGAAAACTTTTAGAAACGAATTGCATATAAAACGGTTATTTGCAAAGGTGGGTTCCTAGAACACTTATGCCTAAAGAGAAGCGAAGAAGAGTGATTGCGTATTCCGATTTAATGTAGGTAACGTCATAAAGCGGATTAGTTTTTTTTAAAGTAAAATACCGTTTTAAAAACAATCCTATTTTACAGAGGAACAGCATCTAAATTATCAAGGTTCAAACTTACATAAAATAATGAATACCAATTGTAATAACTCACAGCTTCTCATTGCTGTTATCGTTGCAATTAACATACCTTATCATAGCATTGAAATATCTTAACACGAGGTAGCTTAGCTTCCTCAAGATTTACAGGGTATTTTATTACGATTGACGAATTCGCAATCATCTTTTATAATTCAAAAAGTACAAAATAAAACATGGAATGGAAGCATTCTGGTTACCAATCACTGCACAAGTTCTAAATTTTGCAGACTTTTAGAGATGTCAATTTTGGAAGTGTTTTCCAATTTCGGAATGGAAAATTTGTACTATGGTTCTACGAAGCACAAATCGTACCCTACTGTAGAAATATAACTTTATTTAAAATCTATCGCTGGGTTTATATATTCTAATCTTCTGTATCTATTACGAGGGCAGCCTTTTAAGTTTTTACAAAAACTAGGAAAGAAAATTTTTTTTTGGGACTAGCTGTTTTGTTGCTTTTCAAAATTTTCGCCTATAAGATTTATATACTTTTGCATGCGTTCAAAACAATTCTCGAAACATTTTTTCCACTCTGAAGTTGGTATCTCAAAAACATGGTTTTTGAAGGCTTCAACAGCTTCTTGAGGTGATGAAAATCGCTGTCCACGCATTTTTTCTTTGAGATTCGGGAACACAATGCAGTCGATAGGCGTTAAATCGGGTGAATACGGGCAATGAGACGTTAATTCGATGTTTTTCTCCTTCAAATAATCAATTGTTTGATGTGCTGTGTGAGAGCTGGCCTTGTTATGATGCAGAATGGTGCGACGATTTCGGTTGTTTTTCCTGATTTCGTCGATGACTTCTGGCAAACAAATTGTTGGATACCATTCAGCGTTAACTGTTCTTAGATCTTTTAAGGAAGAAGAAGCGAAACAAGCGATCATTTTCTTGAAAGTGATTCGTGAACGAACAACTTTTGTGGGATTCGGTTCATTTTGGAACACCCAAACAGTGGATTGTTGCTTAGTTTCCGGTTCATACTAATATATCTAAGTTTCGTCACCTGTTACGATGTCGTATACGGATTTTGCAGTTCCTCGGTCGAATTTTTTGAGCATTTCCTTACACCACTTAACACGAGCTTTCTTTGAACTTCGGTCAAATTATGTGGAATCCATCTTTTTCACAAGGTAAGTGTTCATGCAAAATCGAATGTACTGCCTCGATATGTCTAAGGATGCCTCTATCTCACTGTAGGTCACATGCCGAACTTCTTCAATCATGTTGCGCACAGCATCAATGTTTTTTGGAATAACAACCGATTTCGGTCAACCTTCACGAAATTCATCACTGGCGGACGCACGATCACGACGAAATTCTCCAAACCAATTGTAAACCGTCTTCTCTGATGGTGCTTTATTACCAAAAGTTGAACGAAGCGATTCTATGCATTGTTGTTGAGTTAGGCCTTTACTAAAATCATCAAAAATCATCCAACGAAAACCTTCAACTGAAATTTCCATTTTTTTTTAAATTGCTCTTTTTAAGCGTTCACTGTAAACAAACTACTCGGTCAATTTCTAAGCTGCCACTGTTTTCAAAATTAACAAATGTCAAATTTCACAAAAATAATAATTACACATCTCAATAGCGCCACCTAGTGGTTGTCTGTAAAAACTTAAAAGTCTGTCCTCGTATACCAAGGTAAACCTTCTTTCTGTCTTTGAGGGCTTGGTTTTTTCCTGTGTGACGCGTTTTTAATGTTCTATAGACATAGGGGACCTACAGCTTAACATGAACTCTGAATCACGGGAAGTGTGAATACTTCTAATTCAGAAATGATTTACTGGGCAGAATACCTTGCTGGTTTTCCATCGCCTTGCTACGGAAAACAGTCAATAATAACCGATGTTTCGGCACTGAGAATTGAACCCCAGACCTTGATTGTAGAGTATAATGCGGTGAGCGCCCAATTTATAATTGTCTATTTAAAGCAGTAATTTAAGCGAAAATCTTAAAAACATTTGAAATGAGCTCTTGTAGGTGTTCAGATATATTGCCTAAGAAGAATTGAACATACCTAGGGTAAGAGAATGATGGGGAATTTGTCTAACAAAACTCACAGTAGTAAACTTCGTACAAAATTGCGGTTGACGTTTTAAACTACTATAGATGAAATACATAAGCATTCTCATAAAGCAAGAAAATTAATATCGTAACGATTACAAGCTAAGGGATTGTAGCCCTTTTTTTCAATACTCCTTATATATAGAGACATCGGTTTTAAAGATTTGTTTGCAGTTCTAGAGAAACTGCAACACGACTCTGCTTTTGTTCGGGAATTAATAATGTGGAACGTGTGTCTTTCTTCTAACTTTTCTAATGGGAAACGATTGGCTGTAGTAGACTTTGAAATTTGAAATTGCGTTAATAACAGGTGAAAAACACTAGCGTCAACATTTTCCTCTATAGCCTCACCAGAATTTTTAGACCAGTGCCGATCACCTTTACTATTATACAGGGATTTTTTCTTTTTGTATACATTGTATATGTAATTGTCTATGTGTACTTTTAAATGAACTCATCAATTACGCCTATTATACAACCAATTATGTATACAGAAAACTAAAAATACAAAAGGATACAGAAACGTCACTGTAGTTGTAAATTATTTTAGTATGAAAGTTATCTTCGATGCGGTGTTTATAAATAGGTAAACCAAAATGAGTGGAACAATAACAACGATTATTATTATTGTAATACATTAAATATCAATAACAGAAAACGGAAATGAAAATAAAAACAACAGTTACAACAAGTACTCGAAATGGCCACCTTGTACTTCTAAACAATAACCTAAACGGTGTTGAACAGCACGCACAGCGTTCGCAAGAAAGTCAGGATTCAAGCTATTGCATTCGGTACGTATGCGATCTTTCAGTTCATCAATACTTTGTATTTAGCCCAGTAGAAATCGACATTAAATTCGCAAAGCATGATGTAGTTCTGATTTTTTGGTATGTTGTATGGACCACTTAAGGTAGTGTGAATCCAAATTTGCAACTTCGAAAAACTTGTACTCGCTGCGCACCAAGCGAAAAACTGCGATATTTTGGGACTTTTTTGACATTTGGCTCTAAAAGTCATAAACTATGCATTTCTCGACAAACAAATTCCAGTACTTTTTAAAGCTAATTAAATTTGCAGCAATTTAAGCCCAGCCGCAGCTCTATAAACCCTATAGGGACCAAGCTGTGGCCCTTCGAAGATGGTCCATTTTTCCCGAAAATTGACAATTTTAAGTTTTGCTCCTTTTCGGAGCAAAATATTGGCAAAATCGCTCGTCCTATGAGAAAAGTCATTAAAAGTAAAGTTGTAGTACATTTAATTTGCTTTCATTATAGCACATGACGTCTGTGAGACTAATAGTTCACTCACAATCTCGAAAGAACGAAAAGATGGTAAAAATTGAGTTTTCAAGTATTGAGACAAATCTCTTTGGGGGTTCTTTCGAGAATATGCCGATTGAGACACTACCTAGTTAGGAGTTTGGAAAGCAAACAAGTGAACCCCACACCAACTAGATGGGTAAAAGCGATGCTCTCGAACCGTACTGCCAAGGTAGCCGTCCACGGAACAAACCCTGAAGTTACTACCCACACGAGGCTGTCCGCAAGGAGGCGTCCTCTCGCCCTTACTATGGACCCTTGCTGTAGATCAGCTCCTGCATAAGATGGCAGAAACCAGGATGGACACTCTAGGTTACGCTGATGATCTGGTGATCATTGTCCGGGGATTCTGTCAAAGTACGATCTCGTACCTTATGCAAAGAGCAATAACCATGATACTTTAGCACTGTACAGGAATAATTTACGCATACTCACAGGGCATTGCGGCCTGAACAAACACATGTTCAACCTCAAGCTCCGGGACACTAGAGTGTGCAGGTTCTGCCAAGAAGCAGATGAAACACCCATGCATCTCTTGTGTGAGTGCGGCCTACTGATACGTAAAAGAAATACCCACTTTGGTAACTATTTACTTCACCCAGATGAGGTAAAACAACTCACTGCTAAAAACATTGTGAAGTTTTTAACTGTTTCAAATCTTAGCACTGAACTGTAGCAAAGGGGGCGATCACAATAGATCAGGAATGGTCACAGTGATACAAGGCCTAGACTCGGACCTTGCAATAGCCCCAACTCGAATAATTAAATAATGTATATTTGGAAGTAAACGATTAATGATCAGTCACTCGGCGTTTTTTTTTTTTGTTGAGGTTCAACTTCACATTTTTCCTCGGGTTCTTCACGATCTTCCTCACATGATTTTATGCCTTTTCCTTTGGTACTATACACACAAATATGTATTCAAAGAGATTTGTCTCAATACTTGAAAAATCAATTTTTACCATCTTTACGTTCTTTCGAGATTGTGAGTGAACTATTAGTCTCACAGACTTCGTTCTGTGCTTTAATGAAAGCAAATTAAATGTACTACAACTTTACTTTTAATGACTTTTCTCATAGAACGAGCGATTTTGCCAATATTTTTCTCCGAAGGGGAGCAAAACTTAAAATTGTCAATTTTCGGGAAAAATGGACCATCTTCGAAGGTCCACAGCTTGGTCCCTATAGGGTTTATAGAGCTGCGATTGGGCTTAAATTGCTGCAAATTTAATTAGCATTAAAAAGTACTAAGATTTGTTTGTCGAAAAACGCATAGTTTATGACTTTTAGAGCCAAATGTCAAAAAAGTCCCAAAATATCGCAGTTTTTCGCGTGGTGCGCAGCGAGCACAAGTTTTTCGAAGTTGCAAATTTGGATTCACACTACCCTAAGTGGTCCATACAACATACCAAAAAATCAGAACTACATCATGCTTTGCGAATTTAGCCTTTTTTTATTGTCGATTTCTACTGGGCTATTAGTTGTATTCTATTTGGTATATTGGCAAAAGGAAATTGACTTTTGGTAAAACAGTAACATTTTTAATGTATGGAATATCCATTATAAAAACAATTTTTAATTGCAGTGTACAATAAAGTTTCTCTTTTTGTTTATGTATTAGCAATAAGGATTTGTGGCTTTTATTTTCTTGATATATGGCTTGATTTACTGAATTTGTGTAATTTTTAAGAATAATATTTTAAACAACCCGGTATCCCTTTACAGCTGTACTTACAAAAATAATTTTAAAACTTAAATTTTTAATAGAATTTCCATTTTTTTTTCTTTTTGGCGACAAGGATATATCTGTATCTGAGAGGTAAATAGTCATAACTCCATTTTACTCACTTTTACATGAGAGAGGAAAGATCAAATGTTATCTAAGTTTGGATGCTGACGTTGATATCAATAAACACGAATTATTATACCATGTTGTTTTTAAGAAAAATACTAATGTAGAATAGAATAGAGGCATTTAGCAACATCTAGAAACACACTAAAACCTACTTAACTGTTTAAGCCAAAATTGAAGTTACCTGTCAGGTACAGATACATGTTTACAAATGCTACAATCAGCTTTGCGGTAAAAATGAAACAACGAAGTTTAATAATGTGAGATGTTAACAGCTCCTTTATTAGCACTTTTTTAAGGTAATAGTGAGGCAGAGCAGGTCAGTATAGAGTCACAAATAAGTTTTTTTTATTTGATGTTTTTAAAAAAATATTACTAAAATTTCAAACGTTTTTTTATTCAGTTGTTTGAACAAACAGGTCTATGAAACAAAGAAAAAAATTGTATCGAATGATTTATTTTTTAACCTGTACATTATTGAAAATTTTATATAGTATTCTAATAACATTTTGTTGAATTATTATGGAGCAAGTAATCTTTACTATATCTTATTAACTGTACAGTTATACGTCTAATGTCTTTCTGATTGCAATACTTGTAATTAACTTTAATTGCTGAATTAGCACAAACTAACTCTAATAAGAAAATGTATCCTCCAATTTTCTGTCAAATGCTATAAACTATTCAAAATAGGCTAAAGATTGCAATGGATACAAATGACAATTAAGTTTAAAATAATGTCAAATTTATTAATTTAAGTGCCCTAATAACTAAGATTTTAGGCAACACTTTGCACACTCTTATATTTTACAAAATAGGTTGATGTTCGTAGAAATCCCTGTTCCATAGGAAGTATGTCATGTCCAGGCAGATTCTTACTAATTCGGGTATGTCTTCTCTTTGTCCTTGTGTTATAAACCGTTGTTGTATTATGTTTAGTGCATCGTCAACTGGCACATTGGTAAATTGTGACTCTACATAGAAACTGACGAGTATATCATCGGCAGTTACTTCTTGTTCTTTTATCAACTTGACAAAGTGTTCTGAGTTCTTTACGAAAGTTTGGGTTTTTCCAACGTATGGTTGTAGAGTCTTAGCGGCGTATTTGGCCAGTTCGTATGTTGGGATCCACATGTGCTAACGATTGATCTCAGAGGGTTGCCATGTATTTTTGGTAGACCGTAAAGTCTGGGTGGTCTTGCCTCTGAAGGTAAGAGATGACGTTGTGCGAGCCGTATGGAAGATTGTTTGATAATAGCTCTTGTTTGACCTTCTATTCTTTTAGTTGGGTCTCTTTTTAACTTGCTGTATAGTTGTGGATCCAACAGTAAGTTAATTTTTTGTTTGTAGTCTTCTGTGTTCATGACTACTGTTGCAATTCCTTTGTATGCCCATGTTATGATAATGTTGGGATTGCTTCGTATTTCTCTCAATGCTTTGTCCTCCGCTCGGATGATGCTTCTGGCTCAAGCTTTGGAACGTTTTAAAATACGGCACGTTTCATGTCTGATTTCTTCTGCTTCTTCGACTGGAAGTTTTCTTATCGTGCTCTCAACTTCGGATATTATTTCTTCTGTAGGTATCTTAGTCGGAACAATGGCGAAGTTCATTCCTTTAGATAGGACTGATACACAGTATATTATTTGAGACTTTCGCGGTTTCTCGAATTGTCAATATTACAATTTACTTTCGGCTTAGACCGCGTCGTCATTTGGGAACTACACCCAGCATTATCGGGTAAGGACCGACCTGTAGCTTGTCTGCCTTTACAAGCATTTGCTCTGTATTTCTGTGGCTGTATAACCATTTTGTTGTAACGACATCAAGAGATGAGTTTTCTCTTGTTGTAGGTGTTCTGCATCTGAGATTCGAACTGCTCTGGTTGTTAGAGTTTTTAGCACAGTTGCTTTCTGCATCGGGTGATGATGCCAATTTGCATTTAAATACCTGTCTGTATGTGTTTTCTTTCTCTAAACTGCGTGCCCCAAGCTGCCATCCGGTTTCCGTGTAACCTGTACATCTAAGAATGGAATACTGCCATTCCAAATCGTTGTCCGTCCCAAGGTTTGATTAATATAAGCACACGGCCCTGTTTAGGCAGGCAGGGCCTACGAACAAAAGGCCCAAACTTCTAGAGCAAATGCTTGTAAAGGCAGACAAGCTACAGGTCGGTCCTTACCTGATAATGCTGGGTGTAGTTCCCAAATGACGACGCGGTCGAAGCCGAAAGTAAACTGTAATATTGACTGATACACAGTCTTCGGTAAGTGGATTGTCAGATAGATTCACGACTGTTATTCTTTCGTCCAGTTTGTGTTTAATGTTCTGGTGTTTGGAACATAACTTTTCGAACTTTGCTTGTTGGTTGTTCGTAGGTGGTGTTCACCATGCTCATAGCCGACACGATCTATGATGTCCCACCATATTGCGTCTAGAGTAGCACTTAGTTCCAGGTGTAGGTGGTAAAGTTCGTTGGACGTTACATGCAGTTGGTGATAAGTATAACGTACTCTCTGTCTCATGTGAGTGCTTTCTCATTGTGATCGATGATTCTTTTTGCCATATCTGTTAGGATGTGATGGCGGATCTTCACAAATGTGGACGTTACTTCTTTATCACGTCATCGTCGTAGGTATGCCAACGAGGATAGTAGCTGGCTCTTCTTCTTAAGTAACTTGTCCAGTTTCCTGGTCTTCAGATAGATTTCCTCCCCACAGAGGCGCCTAATTCTTGAATGCAGGCTTTCGCGGCTGTTGTCCAATAAACTAACGTTTTCCGGGTGTTGCCGTGATCGATCAATTCAAGCAAAATTGATCGACCACGGCAGCACCCGGAAAACATTAGTTTATTCGACAACAGCCGCGAAAGCCTGCATTCAAGAATATACTGCTAGTCATCCAAGCGGTTTGAACAGTGATAATCAACAGGGATATTAAAATTTTTAAATGGGCGCGGATATTTTGCTTTTCCTATTGTCATTGGCTTTATTTTGTGTGAACCATTAGCATTAGTACCTGCTAGAAAGGTTATACGTTGTTTTTCCGGCTTTCTACTCGGAGCAGACTTTTCAAATGATGTAGCATAAGTTTTCTCCGGTAACAGTTTCCAATAAAGGCTGCTTTCATCGGCGTTGTAAATTTATTCCATATTTAAATGTAGCTCTTTGATTTTCTTCATTAATTTTTCTTTGAACGGTTGTGCTTATAATTTTTCACCCGATATAGATAGCAGGCGAATTCCATATCTTGTAGCCAGTCATCACTGGCTACGAAATTTTCAGTCTCCTTCAGTTTTTCATTTAACAGTTTAGCCCTCTCTTTAATTATTTTACCGCTAATTGCGACATGGTTGTCCCGTTGTTTTAAAAACCATTTATACAGGCAATTTTCCATTCTAGGTGCTTTCGCATTTTTTTTTAGTTTTTCGTTTTCCGGGGTCTCCAAATGTATCGCACGTTCTATGTAAAATGTGTGTCTTTAAACGCTTAATTTTACAGATTGTTGCTTTCGATACTCCATATTTTTTTGCTAATTGTGTCACTCCCGCACCTAGTGCAACCTCGTTTATGATTTTCACTTTGGCACTCAATCTTAAACACTTTCTTTTATTGGATGTGGATGCCATAGTCGTAATGCATAAACGCATACAATACGGCTGGCTTAAGTTTTAACAACGACTAAGTAACAGTCGCCAAGAAGTGATTATGTTATCGAGCTGTACAGGTTGTTTACGTTATTGGGCATTCTATTTGATCGTATAGTAAGAATTTGTGTTTACATTATCACGATGTTTCCATTATCCGGTGTTTACGTTATCGAACGTCTGCTGTAATTACAAACTTAAGCAAACTATTTTATAAACGCAAATTAAAGTTAAACCTATTTACTTATTTTTATTAAAATACGCATTTAATCTGTTGACCTAAATTACAAGATAATTAAGTAAAATAACATAATAACACATTTTATTTACATTTTCAAGGTTAAACCCATATCTCACCAAGCAGTGTTCGGAACAAACGCATACATAATGTTGTATGAATTGGAATGTGCATCCTTTGCACAAGCCAATGGCAAAATAAAGATACCCTCGACCATCAGCACAGTTACACAGCTAGATATGGAGGACATACCCAGTTCGACGACCCAAATCAACGGTGACGTAAAAGTATATGGACCCGCACTACCACCTACTTCCAAATTCCAGAAACCTCTCACCATTGCACAGAATGGATCATGTTCTGTGAACGGCAATGGTGATCTCTCTGAAGCCTCAAAGGAAACCCACACAGAGAAAAGCGTGCTAAAGGAAAACAAACCACTGCCTTCAAGTACTCTTACGTCATCCAAGCCACCAAAATCACCCGAGAACAATGTGAATGGTGAAACAAAATCACCAAAAACCCCCCTAACTTTGAAAGTTCAAAACAATAGTGCAAATAGTCCTGTTAACAGTTCGCCTTCACCAAAGTCGGTGCTTTCCTCGTCGAGTGTTTCAAGCACGACTAATGATTCGCTTCAAGATCACCTCCAAGAGGCAACAAATAGTGTGCAGGCAACAACCAAGTTGGTTCCGTACGACATGGATGACTCCTCCAACTGTTCTGAAGAGTCCCACAATAACGGGACTGAGGCAAGCCCGCGGGTGCTTTCCAAAGCAACTGTGGCAGAATGGCGGGTGTCATCCTCTACCGACGGTGTTCCTGAACCATCAACAGAGGGGAGCACATGGGACAAAGAAAAAACGAACAACACTGTGAATGAGCTGTTAAAAATGTCTCATAGCGGGTACGCGGCTCCGGTTTCTTCATGGAATGGGACACGGTCACAATTAGATAAAGAAGTTAGTAATGAAAGAAGAGAAGAGCGAAAGAGAGCTCTTTTAGATAATTCGGATCAAGGGCGTGTTAAGCATCAAAAAATGAATTCTAATGGCTCCCATAATATTTCAAATCCGACATACAATCCTGTTCAGGTAATATAGTGGATGGGTCTTCTCACCATTTTTTTTTTTTTTATTAAACCGATAATGACTTACAAATATTAGGTCTATATTTATCTGTCTATGGTAACTGGAACATCACTAAGATTTCCAAAATCCTTAGCGATACAAGGTTAGTTGAATGGGACAGATTTTGCCTCCCTAGGAGAGTACTTTAAACCTATTATTGATTTCCTCCTCCTGGATAGGAATGAAATAGTAGCAGATATCTGTGAGATTAGGCTTTTACTTTGAATTTTCAGATGTATGAAGCTCTATAAATTGCATATTTTTTCTTTTTCAACTGTATGGAGATTGATGTACATATTTTCAGTTAACTACAGCAACATTTACATAGAATTTTTATTAACACCCAACAAAAATTGCAAGAATCACACAACCAGCAGTTGTCAAACTGTACCAATATTCTACAATTTGACTACTGCTAGTTGATTGCTATTAACTTATCCTTGAAACTATCTTATAGGGTAAACTCTAGTTGCCGTTAGTCTGCGTGCACGTCGTCAGTTATTTGGTGACATCACACCTTATTACGTTTATACAGCGAAAAATGTTAAACTGTATGTCACGTAACACGCAAAACACGAATTCGTTTTCAGAGCGACATGTGAACATGAAAAAACGGGGCGCGGACATGAAGGAAACAAAATCCCTAGTTTTCATGTAGTATCATATTTGACACAGAAACTATGAAATATTCTTCTTCTTCTTCTTCTCGTTTCCTCCTTATGCCCCTTCGGAGCGTCGGAGGTGTTACTTCTTGATCGTCATTTATCCATTTCTTCCAGTTCTTCCGGTCTGCGGCCATCTTCTTCATTTACTGTAGCATCTTACTTCTCTCTCTCCCTATCTCCTCTATCTGTCCCAACCACGTTTTCCTCGGCCTTCCCTTTCTTCTTTTCCCTTCTCTTTTCGCCTCCATAACTCGTTTTACCAGCCTGGTCTGCTTCATTCTGATTATGTGCCCGTACCAGTTTAGTTTCCTCTTTTTGATTTTTACCTCTATCGATTCCTCTAATGTAGTCACTTCTTAGGCGGTCCATTTTTGTCTTTCCCGTAATTCTTCTTAGTTGTTTCATTTCTGCTGCATTAATTGTGCTCTCATGCTTTTTGTTTGTTACCCATGCTTCGCTGCCATATAGTATCGTTGCTATGGTGATTGAGTTGTAAACTTAAAGCCTAGTCTTTTGGCCTATTTCTCCCTTACCGAATATTGTCTTGTTTAGGCTGTAATATATTTTTGTCGCCTTCCTTGCCCTGTTCGCTATTTCTAGGTCTATTTTCCCATCGTTTGTGAACATCACTCCTAGATACTCGCAAGTTGACCCCATCTTCATTTGTTCTTCTTTACATTTAATCGAGTCTCTCTTCTACCCAAATGTTTAGTAGGGACTGCATTTTATTCTGTGTATTCGCCATTAATATTATATCATCAGCGTATAGCAGTCCTTGCATTTTCACTGGAAGCATATTTGCGTATCCTATCGTTACCTGGAGGTGTTTAGTCCTTTTCTTGATTTTTTTCATTATTTTGTCCATTATTAATATGAATAGCGTCGGGCTAAGACTATCTCCTTGCTTAATTCCCTTGTTTATGTAGAACTTTTTTAATCTTTTTCCACCCATTTGTACTTTTCCTTTCACCCTGATGTATGTACTTTTGGTTACTTCTATAATTTTTTGGGTTATTTCAAGTTCTTCCATAACTTTCCATATGGTATCTCGGTTGATTGAGTCAAAAGCCGCTTTGAGGTCTATGAGCATAATATATAGTTCTTTTCCCTGTTCGTTTCTTTTCTCTATTAGATTTGTCAGTATAAATATATTATCCATAGTTTGTCTCTCTCGTCTAAAAGCTGATTGCTCCTCTTCCAGTTTTCCCTCTTATTTCCTTCTTTAGTCTGCCTTCTACAATTCTTGTATATAGTTTGAATGCAACTGGGGACAGGCAAATATCTCTATAATTCTCGCATTCGAATTCATCCCCTTTTTTATGAATTGGTACCATTAAATTTTCTTCCAAATCTTTCGGTATTAAATTCGTTCTCCATGCTTCCTTCATTATTTCCAACAACCATTTTTTTTCCTTCTTTGCCTAGCCATTTTACCATCTCTGGACCTATATTGTCTGCACCACCAGCTTTTCCTGTCCGAATTTTCCTTAGTCCCTCTTCTATTTCATATATGCTTATTTCTTCTGTCTGGTTACTATTGTCCTCCATCACGTTTTGATTACCGATCGTCCCTATTGCTCGTTCTTCTTCATCGTTATCGTATTTATTTTTGTAATATTCCCTCCACGTCTCTAGAATTTCCTCTAAGTTTGTCCTTATACGGTTATTCTTATCTCTTATACGCTTTATCCCTTTTCTCTTCCCGCCCCTTAAAGCTCTTATTTTATTCCAGAAACTCCTATTAATTATTTTCTTTGTAGCTTTGTTCCATTTCATCGCCAAAGTCTTTCCAGCTCTTCTTTTTTGCTTCCCTTATCATTTCTTTCACGTTTTTCCTATATTTGTAATATTCTGTTCTATCGTGTTCCGACTTTGTGCTGTTATATTGTTTCCATGCTTTTTTCTTTCTTTTCACTTCTTCCTGTATTTCTGTATTCCACCAGCTCGTTCTCTTGCAATGTCTATTAACCTTTAGCCTTCCGCAAATATGTTCTGCTACTCGCAATACTATATCTTTGAATTTATTCCATCGATCTTCTAAATTCCATCCACTTTTTTCCCTCTCCAATATCTCAAATTCGCTATCTGTTTCTTCTTGGTATCTCTTCTTCCGATCTGCATCCTTTAGTCGTTTTATTGCTATTCTGTTATATTTCTTTTCCTCCAACTGTTCCATTTTCCTCCATTTCAGTTCTGCAGTTACTAGTCTGTGATGTGTCGTTATTTCCGCTCTACTCTCTAGAATAAACTAATAAATATCCAAGTGCTAAAATTTCATAAAATTACGATGTGTAGTTGCACCAACCGCGACGGGAGTTTTTTATGTTATCTGCCTAGCTATGGAAACCAAATGCTACCGTGACAATTTTATTATGTCAAGTTTCTGTGACATTTTAGAGTGTATCCTCCAAGTTTGAAACAACTCGCTTAAGATTTGTCATTTCTGTATAGAGTTAGAGGTGCAAAATGAGTGATTTAAAACTTCAACACAGAAGCGTCATAAAATTTCTATCGAAAGAAGGTAATAATCCAAAGAATATCCATGAGAGAATGGGGGCTGTCTATGGGGAAAATAGCCCGTCCTATTTTCAAGTTAAATTTTGGTGTAAGCAATTCAAAGGGGGCAGGGAGTCCATTCAGGATGACCCAAAGTGCGGAAGACCTCTTGAAGCACTAACACAGGAGGCCATGAAGAAAGTTGAAGATTTGGTGTTGACCAATCGCCAAGTGACAGTTTCAGTTATTGCAAGAGAAGCAGGTATATCAGAAACATCTGTTTTTAAAATCCTTCATGAAGATTCGGGAATGAGCAAATTGTCAGCTTGGTGGATCCCCAGGCTGCTCATTTCTGAAGAAAAATTCTGTAGCCGACAAATTTGCGGGGATAATTTAGCGGCTTTATCCCAAGATGAGGACTTCTTCAAAATTGTAACTGGGAATCAGACCTGGGTACACTACTGGAACCCACCCACGTCCATGCAATGGCTTCATATGGACTCTCCACCACCCTAGAAGGCGAAGAGGCAATTCTCCGCGGGAAAAGTGATGCCACAGTTTTCCGGGATGCTGAAGGGATTAGATGGGTTGAGTATATGCCCAAAGAGTCTACAATAACAGGAAATGTCTACAAAAAAACAATAATAAACTTGAAAGCAGCTATGCGTGAGAAAAGACCTCAATATTTTCCCCAGAAAACTGTGCTTCTGCACAACTACAAGGTGCATAAAGCACAAATCGAAGCAATTGATGAATGCGGCTTTGAAGAATTACAATATCCACCGTACAGTGCCGAGCTCGCCCCCTGTGACTATTATCTCTTTCGAAAACTCAAAAAACACTTGAGAGGACGTCGCTTTTTGTCGAATGAGGACTTGAAAACTCTGTGGGGTCGTATTTTGAAGAGTTATCAAAAGAATTTTTTTTCGAAGGTATAGCGTTGTTAGAAAATCGTTGGAATAAGAGTGTAAGCGTTAATGGTTTTTTTGTTGAAAAATAAAATTTTGTTGGTTCTCTAACTTGTTCCTTCATACTTAGGTAGAAAACAAAAATCTCCCCTCGTAGTTACCAAAAACTTCTCTAGCAAATTTACAAGCGTACAAATTGGTTTCGTAACACTGCTAGTGTCTGTTGTATGGGAACCGCAAAAATATATAAAATATTGATCATAGCATGCAGTATCCTCCCAACCAGTACATTTAACTTAGGTCCCGTGCCACTGCCATGTGTGACACGTTAAAAATCACTATTGGAGTTCCAATTACCCCAGATACGCAAAATTCATAGTTGGGGTGTACAATAAGCCAATGATGGCTGCAGTGCTTAGAGATGCTTGGAAAACTGCGTCCCAGATCTCGCTCTTTCAAATTAACATTCTACCGAAGAATCAAAATTGTCTTATAGAACGTGCCAGTTAAACGTAATAAAACATTTGCAACAAAGTGCTTACTACAAAATGGCATTCAAATAATTTCAATGATGTTCTCGACAAAACTTTTAGCGATCGAGTTTGGTTTCACCTTTCAAGTAGAAGTATAACAGCCTGCCACTTAAACAACACTACCAAGTAAGTGGGATAGCCTTTGTAATCTCAAAAATGTTGAACATGCAGCTATCCACAGACGAACTGTTTTTTTTTGCATAATGGTAGCCGTCGCACATCGCTACAACGTGAAGCACTTTTGTCTATATCGTCGTTTCTTGCCCCAGATGGCCTCTTACGACATCAAATTGAATCTTATTTTATCCCAAGGTTACTAAGACGACCTAGCGGTGCTAGTAACGGAGATAATTTTAATCTTTATGAACAAAGAACCTGAAACGCTCTCAGGAAAGTGGAACAGCTAAACTAGTCTTCTTTCCACGGAAGATAATGGGCTTTAAGGACATCAATGAGAGCTACCGGAAAGATATAATCATGAATACAGAATTAATTGAAAAGGCGCACAGAGAAAAAAAAACAAACCGTCATTATTAATACATACATGGAAACGAAGTGAACATGATTATGCAGATATATGTACATTGTGGTGATAAGGGTCGTAAGTAACAACGCAGCATTTAATTGGAATCTTAATGGTAGTTAACGCCAACGACTTGCACGTCTAGAAACAACACAAGCAATGCAGACTGCATTTACAACAACCTTTTCAACTTACACCTCTTCCCTAGTGATTCAGGCGAGGTTACTAAAGCAGCTTATAGGCAGGAGGCAGGAGGGCAGTACACAGAAACAAAATAACTACTAGGGCTTACCAGAATACTGTCAAATCTAACAAAAACTCATGTAACCTTCAATATAAAAGTGACCCCAAATGTACCACATTCTCCTTTAACATACCACGCAATACTATCTTCCTTAATAAATAGGGGTACTTTCCAAGTACCTGGAAAGTTGCACAGATAACAATGATACAGAAGCCTGGAAAGACATCTACTGATCCGACATCTTATAGACCCATTAGCCTCTTGCCAACCCTCTCCAAAGTCTTCGAAAAGTTATTATCAGACTGCGGAAGTTTAGGCAGTAGAACAATTATTATAGGCGCCTAAAGAAGGCTCTTAGCAAGCACAAATAGGCACTTATACAGAATAAATAGGCACTACAAAAAGAGAATTATATTCATTGAAAACACACTATTAACGTGTTTTCTTTATTTTTCATACTTTTTACATGATTAATTGAAAATTGAAAATATTTGCAACAGATTTTATTGTGGAATATCCGGGGTTTTTCTGAAAAGTAACACTCAGTTTAGTTTGTATTGCTTGAGTAATTTTACCAGTATCTTGCCGAACTTTCTACTTCCAATACTACCGACACTGAAGAATTAAGTGTTTCGCCTGATGATTTCAGTTTTGTTACAGACTTGGCAATGAATGTGAAATTTACACTAATAAACGCTAGTTCTTTTTTAACATTTTTGTCCTGGAAAGCTTCCTGCGCAGATAGTATGCAACTGCCATCCTTTGCTGAAAATGTATCTATGACAGCTTTTATTTGGTCAAAATTTGTGTTGTAGTATTCCGTAGCATCAAGCCACGTTCCCCATCGCGTAACAATAGGCTCAGGGGGCAAAGGAGTATTAGGTAACGGTTTACGGTTTTTAAAACGGTTTACTCTAGACAGGGCTTTACAAAAAGCTTTTCGACACTTGAAATTAGTTTGTTGACATTTGGGTACTTATTTCTAATTTCTTCGGCAACTCTATGAAGCCCGTGCGCGAAACAGGAAACATGCAGAGGATTTTGATAGAAAACTTTAAGTAGTTTTCCAGCAGCGATCATATATGGAACAGCATCTGTATACATCAAAAGTACATTACTATCTCTGATACCATCTGGATAGAGTACTTTTAAAGAAGTATTTATATATTTTCACTGTTTGCTTTTTCTATTGGTTTCGACTTTAGTAGATAGGCTCTCTCAAAATTATCTCTATTCAATTTTCCTACAATTACATGTGCTATGTATCTTCCTGCAGCATCTGTTGTTTCATCTACTGCTATCCAAACATACGAACCGCCAATGTCTGCTCTGATTTTATGTAGTGTTTGTTTATACTGCGATTCTAAATATGATTTTCTTAATGTCGATTCTGAAGCAACGTTGCGCCCGCAATACTTTTCTAAAAAGTATTTAAAAGTAGGATTTTCGATTTTCCTCCAAGGGATATTTGCTGCAACAAGGGCCTTGCACATGTCGGCGTAAAATTGGTCCTCATTTCCATAGACCGGTTGCGTAAGAAAAGTTTGAACTGATGAAGATGATTGTTTGTGCTTAATGTTCGCCTGATGAGTTGCAGTTCTCTCATGCTGTTGAATATGATGCTTTTTATCACTTGATACCTAGCAATTAATAGAAATAATGAAAATAAAAACAAAATCCCTTCTAAGATTTACAACAATTAAAAAGAAATTAAAATACTGACCTCTTTGCTACGAACTTGGCAAAAAATAACTTTTCCGTCGGTAGTAAAACACGGCGAAGTTTTAATCCATTCCCGAATAAGGGCACTTTTACTACTTGGAATTTTTGGCATTCTGCTCAATCCTGTTGTCACTTAACACAACACTAACAACCTTGGTGCAAGATGTACCAGAAGTAAATAAAACTGCATTTAAAACTGAAATTCCCACTTTAACAATTCTATTTATGAAAGTTTACACAACTCTTGGGTAACTCCGGGAATTCCAGGTAGCCCTTTCTAAAAATAAGTAGTTAGGGTAGCAAATGGAAATTTCCAGACAGACTTATTTACTTGACATAATCGTTTTTTTCAAATTTAAGCAGTATTTTGATTTCTAAATCTTAAAGGAAGCGAACTGCTTTCAAAAATTACATTTTGTAAAATTGTAAAAAAAGGCATTTCTAGGTGAAATATTTTTAAAATAGGCATTTACGTTCAAATAGGCACTATAAAATTGGATTTTATTAATCGTTATGGTATAAAACTTGCTTAAAATTCACTCATACAGAGATATTTGTCATCAAATAGAATAGGCATTTGCCTAAACTTCCGCAGTCTGGTTATCATTAAAACGACTCCAGCCAATTCTAGACAAACAAGAATTAATTCCCAATCATCTGTTCGGATTTCGCCATCTACACGCAACAGTCGAACAAATTCATCGATTGGTAGACCAAATCCATAACTACCTTCACGAACATAGATATTGCTCCGCTGCGTTTTTAGATATCTCCCAGGCTTTTGACAAGGTCTGGCACTTGGGTCTATTTTACAAACTAAAAAAGTATCTGCCATACCAAATCTTTGAAATACTGAAGTCCTACCTATCAGATCGGCACTTCTTTGTGAACTATCAAGGCGAATCCACGACGCTCCAACCCGCTGTATCTGGAGTCCCCCAAGGCAGTGGGCTGGGACCCATCCTATACTTACTATTCACAGCCGACTTATAAACAACGTTTTAACCACAACTGCCACTTTCGCCGATGACACGGCTGTCCTGGCCTCGCATAAGAATCCTACTACTGCACCTCACAACTTGCAAGACTCTCTCAATAAAGTCCAAAAATTGCTCAAAGTATGGAGAATCAAGGTGAATGAAACCAAATCCCAGCATGTCACCTTCACCATGAACCGCGATAACTGTCCGGCGGTTGCACTCAACGGACAACTGCTAAAACTTGCTGACTCCGCAAAATACCTAGGCCTTCACCTGGATCGACGCCTGACTTGGAGAACTCATATATTCAACAAACATATTTGCGTTTGCGCTTGGGTTACAATACAGGAAAATTTACTGGATGATTGGAAGGAGGTCTGCTCTATCATTAGAAAACAAATTACTGCTGTATAAAGTCACGTTAAAACCTATATGGACGTATGGTCTTTCTCTGTGGGGAACCGCTAGCATCTCAAACCTGGTTATCATCAAGAGATTCCAAAATATAGTGTTACGTGCTTTAGTCAGTGCTCCGTGGTATGTGCCAAATAAAGTCATCTTAAGTGATTTGTGTATACCTACCCTAAAAGATGAAATAGAAAGAGTTGTCCAAAGATATAAAGACCGACTATCAGTACATCCCAACCAACTAGTGAATACCTTAATGAACCGATAAACCAAAACGCCTAAAACGATTTAAACCCAATGAACTCCCAACGCGTTTTTAATTATTAATTATTAATTTAACCTAAATATAATTCTATCAATTAATTTAAATTACCCTTCTTCCTGTTAATTTCTGTTAAAACACTCACTTGTATTATACACTATACATTAGTGAAAATTTATAATAGAGTGGTTTATTGGAGTCCTACTCTACATGTCCATAAGCAATTAGCAGTTTTAACGGCTGCTTGCACTTATTGTTATATGTACCACACTAAATACTTATTGTCCGTTGTAAATAGGACAGATTGTATGACGCGGTTTTCCAAGCATCTCTATGCACTTAGGCCATATGGCCCATTGTACACCCTAACTAAGAATTTTGCCTATCTGGGGTAATTCCAACTCCAGTAGTGATTTTTAACGTGTCACACATCGTAGTGGCACGGGACCTACGGCTTTACTTCTTATCCGACAGAAGGCGCATTTTCAGATTTTTCCCCGCTAGAAAAATC
>JABXWE010005924.1:0-10655 GCA_014611495.1 Limonius californicus | reverse complement strand
TCGAAAGCATACCTTTTTTGCATTGCATTTTTCCCATTTCCTCGAAGGCATTGGAATAGACGACAAAGATCTCCGAATCATAATTAATTCATATTGGAATCAATCCGCAAACATCCAAATCGAAGGAGATCAATCAGACGCAGTAGAAATAAAGCGTGGGGTGAGACAGGGTTGTGTCCTGTCGCCCTTGTTGTTCAACATCTACTCTGAGCAAATATTTAAGGAAGCTTTACGAGATACAAGAGCAGGCATTTCAATAAACGGAGAAAAACTGAATAATGTAAGGTACGCAGATGATACAGTCACATTCGCGGCCAGCTTCCAAGGATTACAAGATATTATGTCAAACACTGCGACAACCAGTCAGCAGTATGGATTACAATTGAACACCAAGAAAACCAAATATATGGTTATACGTAAGAACATTATTCCTCCTGAACCCTTAATAATAAACAGACAACAAATCAAAAGGGTAACATCTATAACTTACCTAGGTACCTCAATCAATGATCAATGGGGTCACTCTATAGAAATCAAATGTAGGATAGAAAAGGCCAGAAATACGTATATTAGAATGCAAAAAATGTTAAGGAGCCATAAAATAAACATCCATAAAAAAAAAGACTACTCAGATGTTACATGAGTCCTGCACGCTCACCGAGCCTTCAATGAAGAAACTGGAGGCTTTCAAGATGTGGCTGTATAGACGTTTATTAAGAATTTCTTGGGTTGACCAAGTGACGAACGTAGAAGTTCTACAAAGACTTAATAAAACAACAGAAATTATTAATACCATTAAAAGAAGAAAGTTGCAGTATCTAGGGCATATTATGAGGAACGACGGGCGATACGGACTACTTCAGCTGATACTGCAAGGCAAAATAGTAGGAAAGAGAGGACCTGGTCGAAGACGCATTTCGTGGCTCAAGAACCTAGGATCTTGGTTCTCCACGACAACCACAGGACTCTTCCAAGCAGCTGTCAGTAAAATCCAAATCGCCGTATTGGTCCCAAGCATCCGGAACGGATAAGCACGCGAAGAAGAACCTTTTTTGCTATAATTCCTAGTTTTTTCCATAAACTAGATATTTTCAATCATCTGTAATTTTTTTCTGGATGAATATTTTTTTATAAAACTCAAGGATCAGACGCAGAATTAAAATACCTTTCAAATGAGGTGTCACTCGACCCCCATTGCCATTTAAAAAAATTGTTCAAGATGGCGCCTAGCCGCCATTTTGAAAGCTATAAAATTTAAATATGCGCTAGCAAATAGTATTTAGCCTCGCATTAAAGCACAAAATTTTGGGAAGAAATATCAAGTCTTTCAAAAGTTAGTAGGGGGAGGGAAATTTCAAACAAAATTCGTAATTGTGTTATTTAATTGTTTTTGGGAAAACCCTGAAACACGTCAATTTTATTTTTTAAGAAGGCATTTCCTAACGACACTTTTTCTATCGGCTTTTGTTTCAGCGCTACGACGTTATCATTAATTTTTTCAAATGGTAACCCCATTGTTCCCATTTATTTTGCGTTTTGGATTAGTTCCAGCCCTAGCAATTCTTTTTCCAAACAATGAAGATCTTGTTATGCCCCACCCAAGCATTAGGTTTCAACAAGATGGAGGTCCTCCCCATTTCGGTGTACAAGTTCGGCCGTTTCTTGGCTGCATGTTCCCTAACAGATGGTTAGGACCGTTTGAATGGCCTGTTAAATCATCTGACTTAACTGCTGTTAGTATTCTCTCTAGTGGATCATGTGAAATCGCGGGTTTACATTAGCAGATTAAATAATTTAGACGATTTAAAGCGTCGGATCCGTTTAGAAATAGAAAATATTAGCCAGGAAATTATAGAGCGTGCGATACAAAGTGTTTACACACGTACCAGGCAATGCCGACTGGTTAATAGCGGACAGTTTAAATATTACCATTAGGTAATGTTATTATTTTTAATAATAGTATATTCTTCAACGAGTATAGAATGACAGCTATTCACAAGGATGAAAATTCTGTCACGAGCCGAAGGCGAGTGACAGAATCATCCCCCTGAATAATGGCTATTCTACACGAGTAGGAGACTATACTTTCTCTACGACTATTTCATAAGAAGTTACACAATTTTTGGTCCGAATCAGTATTCTAAAAATTTTGCTTTAGATGGACGTATGTCGGATCACTAGCCACAACCATTTTACGCCGTGTACACCATTGTGTACTGTTTTTGCGATTTCTTCGGCAGTAAATTAATACACGTCGTTTTCGCGGGTTCCGTTATTTCTGGTGGCGAACACATTTCAGCGTGTTCGCTGTCTGAATTATTCATACCTAGTTCTTACTGTTTTTACGAATACGAAAATTTAAAGCTGTTTTTGACAGTTACTTCAAAACCAAGTGGGAGATCCCAAGCGCTAACATGCCACGCCCACTAGCTTCCGGTTCCGCAATTTATCGTTGGATTCTGATACAGAATCCCACTGAAATATAGAACAGAATCCAACGGAAATGGAGAATATCTATCATTCTTCAACTAAAAAGGTATATGTAACGAATACATTATACTATAGTCGTAGAGAAAAATTAATTCTGAATTTTTTTATCACCTTTAAACTGGTGAAAGGTATCAAAAAAGGGGAGAATATATGGGGTTGCTGTTCAAAAAATTAATGATGAGATCTGCGAACGAAACAAGACTTACACTGTACGTATAACGTATTCTGTCGGCTGACACGTTTAGTAGAAATAAACAGAGATACTTGAAGAATGTCGCGCTGATACACCAAAACGTCACTACTTAAATCTGTTTCCAGCAGTATTTAATGTTTTGGAGGATTATATGTCAATATTTTATTTTCGAAAGTTACAGTCATGCGCAAAAAAAACCGGCCAACTCTTGAAGCAATTTTGGTTTAATTTTAGTTAAGTAACTATGACTTTTTAGAAATCTTTATAGCCATGGATACCGATTTATTTGAACAACTGTCATTAATTGATGCTACACGTCAAAGTTAGATGTGTTGTTGAAATTATCACAAAAAGAAAAAATGCCTCATTTAAGTGAAGTAGAAAAAGCCAGAATTTGTACCAGGATTGAAGAAGGGTGGTCTAGGAGACGTTTAGGCGAAGAATTTGGAGTAGGAAAGAGTACAATAAGCGGGATATACAGAAAGTGGGTACATGAAGGAACACTGACAAGAAATAGAGGTTCAGGACGTCATAAAGTTTCCACTGTGGCAAAAGATGCGGCGTTAATTGACCATATAACTCAAAATCCTTTTGTAACAGCAAATGCGGCCATTAGAGCTACTGACTTTCCAGGGTCTCTGCGAACAGCGCACCGCCGAATACAAAATGCGGGTTTATTTTCACGTGTTGCCGTAAATAAAACTTTTTTTACTAACGAGTGGAAAGAACAAAGAACAGGTTTTGCATTACAACACACTGGTGACGACATTTGGGACCGTGTAATTTTTTCGGATGAAAAAATTTTTCAGTCATCCCATAATGGACGCATTACAGTTTATCGTCCCCGTGGCGCAAGATTTCGAAGTCAATATATCAATAAAATGCATCGTAACCCCCGTTTTTCAATAAATGTATGGGGATGGGTTTCCGCACGAGGCTTGGGCATACTGTGGAATATTGAAAATCGGCTAAATAGTGAAGAGTACATTAACATTCTAGAAAATATACCTAATGCTGCCATCAGTAAGGCAATTGTATCCTGATGAAAATTTTATATTTCAGCAGGATAATTGCCCTGTACATACATCAGCTACTACAAAGCTGTGGTTTAGAAGAAATAATATTAAGGTATTAGATTTTCCCAGCTATAGTGGCGATCTCAATGTTATTGAAAATATTTGGGCCCTTGTGGTGAAGAACATTTTGAAGAAAAGAATCCAAATTCGAAATAAACAACACCTATTCGATCTTGTATTGGAAGCGTGGGAAGAAATACCCCAAGATTTTTGTAGAAATGTAGTTCTGTCAATGCCTAAACGCCTTGACGATGTAATCAATGCAGGAGGTGATATGACGAAATATTAGCTTATATTTGTATTATACATTGTGGTTTTAATTTTCCAATAAAATACGTATGTTTGATGAATAAAATACTATTTAAATGTTATTTTTAATTAATTAAGTAAATGTCATTTTGACAGATAATTTGTACTAACTTCAGGGGGTTAGTTTGGTAAAAGTAGTACTTATACTATGTAATAAAAGTGGCCGGTTTTTTTTGCGCATGACTGTACCTTGTTTATTGCTGAAATTTATTTTATACACTTTGGGAACCTTTGATTTTTCTGGGAAATAGTTCTATAGATATCCCATTAATTGTTTTGGTTTATGGAAATTGGTATTAAGAGGTTGAAGATAAGTAAATAGCATTTTTGTTATACAGCCATTAAAAGGTAATTACAGTTACTGGAATGTATTCTTGAAAACACGATTGTACTTAGCCAGTTCAACATTGAATGTTGGTGTTCAGCTATTGTAAATAGAAAATGCTGTTAGAAATTTTTTGAATGTAGGGTGTCAACAGTTTGTGTTATATTTATTCGATTATTTTACTCGCGAAAAAGACAATTTTGGCCCATTACGCGACGTTGTAGCGGTTCGGGAACGAGTTGCAAATGCATAAAAAATAAGTTTTCCCACCATACTGAAAATCGTGAAGCAGCGGAAAGACAACCTTCCATTAATAAAAAAAAGTACACAGCTCCAAAAAAAAAAAAGTTAAAAACTGAAAATATGCCCGAAACATTAAGAATGACTGTTAGAGATGTAGTGTACAGATTGTACGTTGGAAAAAGTCATTGTGTATTTAAGTCATAGTTTACGCCTATTTTACCATTTATCATTTTCAAGAATACATTCCAGTAACTGTAATTACCTTAAAATGGCTGTATAACAAAAATGCTATTAACTTATCTTTAACCTCTTAATACCAATTTCCACGAACCAAAACAATTAATGGGATATCTACAGAATTATTTCCCAGCAAAAACAAAGGTTCCCAAATTGTATAAAATAAATTTCAGCAATAAACAAGGTAACTTTCGAAAATAAAATATTGTCAAATAAACCTCCAAAACACTTTAAATACTGCTGGAAACAGATTTAAGTAGTAACCTTTGGCTGCATCTGTGCGATATTCTTCAAGTATCTCTGTTTCTTTCTACTAAACGTGTCAGCCGACAGAATAGATCACACATACAATGTTGGTGTTGTTTCGTTCGCAGATGTCACTACGACATACGTCTTGTCGGAAATATGAATCTGCGAGCAACTAACAAAGAGGAAAATGCCTTCAATTTGTGGTATGCAAATAAAGGGCTAATCCGAAACTGAAAATGCTCATCGCAAGAACTATACTTATTAGTATTAAATTAGCAGCAAGCTAGTAAAGTATTTGTAAATATTGGTCTAATAAATTAAATGTTTTCTAATATATATTTCCTTGTATTTTATGAGTTTACAACATTAATGGTCCTTCGAGAAGCAATAAATTTTTATTTTTTGGCTTGAAACTCACTATACTTTGGTACAGAAATAAACTTAGAACAAAAATTTCATTGTGTCTTAAAAAAAAATTAAATTGACGTGTTTATGAATTTTGTGCCGAACTTTATTACCACACTGTATATTTAATTAGTCCACCTTGTTCATGCTTTTTGAAGAATTTCACAAGCAGCACCAGAGCAAGTCTTTAATATAAAAGTGGTTTGTTTCGGCTCCATTTATAATTACTTTTTTTTTTAAGTTGTGTTAATTTAATTAATAACAAAACAAATTAGATGTTTTTTTCTTTGTTTCATACTGATCCACAAAATACAACCTACAGTTTTTCCAGTCTGTGCTAAAAAGGGAACAAAGTGTCTAAAATATGAATGTGAATACTAATAGTCCTTGACATGCTGAACAAGTCTTCTCATTTAACCAAACTTCTATTTCTTACGGTTTATGATACCTCCATACATGCGACGTTTCTCTTGGACATACTGTATATGATTAAAAGGGGGAATATTTTCTACAATTGCATGATAAAATCGCCAATTAATTTTTTTCATTTTATTTAATTTTGTGTAATCTAGTAGAAAGTTTTATTTGGTTTTTATTAACATTGAATAGAATTGAATCATACAAACAAAACGAAAATTAGTTGGGAGTACGGCATAAAATAAAATGTAAAGGAATTGTTTACAATAAAAAAACTTGGTAGATTTGATATTTAAACTGCAAACTTATCTTAAGTTTATCATAAACCTGATACAATGATAATTTTGACAAGTTACTGGATATGTTGTTGCAGAAGCATCGAAAGGTCACTTATGGCCATTTTTAGACTTAATAATATTTTTAAAAATGTATTAAGCTTGTGATTAAACACATACAAATTAAGAAAGACAAGTGGCAAACAAAATCGCAAAAAGAAACTCCTAAACTTAAAACATTAAAATTCAAATAAATTGAGAAATAACAAAGGGAAACATATAGACTAAATTCATCAAATAACTTCATTCTAGCAAGTAATCAATTTTCTATGATTCAATTCAAATACCAAAACCGCTACTAGTTTAAATAAAAGCAATTGTTTTATTTTATATCGATTCGATTTCATGTCCTACTGTACGTTTCATTTTGTAATAAATTTTTGTCCCACAATTCTATTAAATGATTTGCAGACAAAAAACAAATAAATTCTCCAATTTAATAAAATGTAGGTTTCGGTAGAGCAAAAACAAAATTACAAACCAATTCAATAATAAAGATAAACTGACAAACCTTGTGTGGTGCATTCATCTTCAGAGCCAAACAATGGTACAACTCCGGTGTCCACTTTAATGCCGGGAATGATTCCTCTTTGCTTCAGAAGTTCTATAAACGGGGTGCCATCATCGGCCTTCTGATAGACGGTTTCGTGGAACAGGATAACTCCAGAAATATATTCTCCTATAGCTTTATCGGTGGTGAACAGCAATTGCCGGTATTTGCGTCTGTGCTCGTCGGTGTTTTCCAGTCCAATATCGGCCAACCGCTTTCCCATCGTGCTCACGGATTCATCAGCAGCCAAAATACCCTTGCCGGGCGCCACGATGGCGTTGGCGATTTTGCGGAGCTCCTCCTGCAGGGCAGGGGGTGGGTAATTGAAGTAAGTAGTCATTGGGCTGTCTGGATTTGGTTCGCTACGGAAAAAAACTGATTTTAGTTGGTGTATTTGACCTGCTCACCCGTGAACTTGAAATGATACTTTTATCAGCAAAATAATGAGTCAGAGGTTATTTGATCTATGATAGTTGTCCTCGAACCTTGAAATCTGCATCAGTAGGTCAACGGTGATTTATAGAAAAGCGACAATAAAACATTTTTCAGGTAAAGCCAAATCGAAAAATACTACAGGACTTTGGCCATTGCCCTAATACACTACCAATTTATATTGACAAAATCATTAAAAAAAACCAGATGAGATATTTAGATTTACGTATAAATTGCTTAATAAAGGTTCTAATTTATCTAACAACAACACAAATTAAAACCTACTAAAGGTGGTACCTGATAAGGATAAGTCACAAATTACGGATATCCGAAAAATTTTAAAATTAGACGACTTCTTGGGGCAGCAACGTAAAAAGCTGGAAATACGATTGTATTTCGAGAAAACTATGCCGGTTTTTCCAAAAATAACAATGTTACATAAAATTATGCAAGAATTAATCACAGAATTAATTTATTAAATTGCTCCGAACTGTCAATTTTAAGGCACCCACTACTAAGAAAACTTTACGAGTATTAAATAATTTCAAAATTACTTACTTCAAAGGAGACCTGCGAGCTTCGACTGCTCAAAAATGTACCGACTATTTAACTGCAAGAGCTAAAGGACAACGAAGGTCATTTAAGTCAAAGAAATTCTGCGTTAAAATAATTTGGCTCGCGCACCTATCGGCTATCTCTCTTTATTCCGTTGCCCAGCACGTGATTACGTGATCACAATCACGTGCGATACGAATTCGATCGGCCACCTAGTGGACTAATTCAAAGGTTTTAGAAGGCGCCTGTTTATTGAAACACTCCCGCCATCTATTGGCGGCGGGTTACATTAAAAATTCGCTGTTTAATGGGTTGCATGCGTCTTTTTCCGAAATTCCAAAATGTGGATTTATTTGTGACATTATCCACTAATGTTCCTACGTTTGGATTTCACGTATATTCTGCTTTATAATTATAAACATCCTTCAAATTTTCGATTACAATACTATGAATATAACGTAAATATCCTGCAAAAAAATAATTGCTTCAAATGGAAGCTAATCTTGTTGTGAAGTGTTCAACAGCCCGTAAAAAATATTATTTTAACAACATTAGTTCACAAGCATTATTATGCCTAATACTAGAGAGGAAAATTATTTAATTTCATAATGTAATGAGACCTCAATAAAACTGCCACGACGAAACCAATGCTGTACCAAACCTCCCAGCTCTGATAGTTGTATCAATTCCGGCTTTGAATTTATGTTCATCAACCATTGGCTCAGACGCCTTCTCCAGACATATTTCAAGGGGAGCCTGCACCCCAGATAACTTTCAGTATGTCCAGTAGCAAATGTGTTACATAAAGAATTTATGTGATAAAGTAATCTTTAATTTTTTTCCTGTATTATTTAAAATATAAAAATATGCCAAGATAAGTTTGTATTCCAAATATACGCGATTTTTGTTCCAGCCAAAACAAATTAGACTAGTTTTATTTTTGTTTGAATTTAACACTATTGTTATTAAATTTTTTAATTGCTTAATGTTCGAGGATTAAAAATTTAATAGATATATAAGCATCTGTTTACATAAAATTATATATTAATTCTTTTACTACGACCTCGGGGGAGTAATTATAAGAATTAGCTGTGATTCAGTAAATTATTGTATTGATGCGTCTTCAAAAGCACTTGATTAATTCCAACACGTATTATATATACAGGGTGTATGGGGTCTCGCTGCAGAGGTAACACCTTTTGATCGAGGTCGGTCACATCACTGGGGATGGATCCTCGGACCCGCCTAGTGATGGACCTTGGCAACTGGTCCTGACAGGGGGCCCAGCTCTCACCTATGACTCCACGTGCCACATCCCAGTAACTGCATTGACCTTCAGGCTAAACTAGGTGAGAGAGGAAGAAGATACAGGACCTTCAGGCTAAACTACAGACCTACATAAAAGACATACTGGAAAAAAAGATTGCAGATGAAAGAAGACATGAAACATGGTGTGGTGCAAAGCGGGGAAAAAAAGTGAAAGAGTGAGCTGAGAAGAGGAGGAATGCGGAGTTGTTCTTGAAGTAATACTAATGGTAGTCCCGAGATCAACTGATCCGAAGAGGGGAGGGGTTTTAGTTGGTAGGTCTACCATGGATTGGGTGGAATCCCACACTTTCCCCGCAGAATGCGTGGCGTCTATGAAGGTTTCCCCTTCTCTACCAAAAAAAAAATCAGCGTGATATCTCGAACACTTGAAATATTAGGAAACATATTTTTGGGCAGATTGTAATAGGCAATGCCCTCTATCTATAGGTGCTATCAGAAATATTTTTTGACTATTCCAACGAGGTTAAATAATTGTTTAACTGTTTATAAACATTATTATTTCAAAAATTTAAATTTTGCTTGGTGTGCATTAGTTACGGCGTTCTTTTCTGTATCGACCTATTTTTTTAATTGTTTACTTTACTCGTCTTCCTAAAAATTTTAAATAAATGTTGTGGATTCAGTCGGTGAGTTGAAATTACTACGGTAGTAACGTAAAATAAATCAAAAATACTTCTACCTGGAAACCACACCCCGGGAAGCAGAGAGAAAAGAAACTACTCTGTTTAAAATATAAGTATAAGTTTATAAGTCTCTGCAGAAAAACAATAGGTGTAGCACCTGTTCTGTGCTTTTCTCTCCATTTTTGTTTTCTTCTTCTTCTTCTCCTGTATATAGGCCAATGGCCTGTTAATTTCCTACTATGAATAGGTTCTGTGAGCCCTCTTTGCACGTACATATGTCGGGCAGGAGGCTAGCTTAACCCGCCGAACAGAGAAGAGACGTTCCACTACAAAGTTTACGATTGTCAAAGATATTGGTATGACAACCGGGACCGACGGTTTTACCCTCCGAAGCACGGCCCATTTTTTATGTTAAATTGTTTTAATTTGAAATTTTTCTTCCATCGAAAGTCAATCTTTAAAAGGTTATTAACACAGTTCATTGTTTACTAGTCACAAAACCGCACTTTAGAATTGAAAACTTAAATCGCGGGCGAATCTGTTGGGCCCGGTAAATGAATGCTATAATCAATAATCATAATATACGTACGGCCAGGCGATGTTTGGCGAATACAGAGAATCGTGGCGGCCGAACAGATGCCACCTTCATGCCTGCCGATTTAATCGCGCAAGGCGATCGCACACATTCCAGCGAAACACGCGGAAATTTAAACGTTAAAACTTTAGCTGTAAAAAATTAACTTTTGTAGAGTTAGTTCATTTAAATTATTATTTAAATACAGAAGAAAAAAGATTAATCTGAAATTGATTTAAACTAAACAAACCTACATCTCTCCCTTTACAAGCATTTGTTCTAGAAGTTTGAGCAATATTTGTTCGTAGGCCCC
>JABXWE010005923.1:0-19687 GCA_014611495.1 Limonius californicus | reverse complement strand
AAAGCAATATTTCAGTGGCGTTGACAAATATCTGATTTTAAAAATTGTTTACTTTAGATTGTTTTAATGATCACACTCTTCAAAAGTGCACGAATAGTGGCGAGGATGTTAAGGATTTTTTAGTTGTATAGATGTTATGTTTCGCATACTATTCAGGAATATTGTTAAAACCACCATGAGGAGCCACTTTATGTCTTAAAATGAGCTTTCCATGTACTATAAATTAAAATTCATATAGAAGTTGCGTGTTGTAAAATATAAAACAGCCAGTTGAAGGCACAAAAGGCAATGTACAGAGTGTTGAGCTACATGGGGAGCAATCAGAGGAATTCACAAAACATATAAAAAGACGCGTTAGCAACATCTAAGAGGCTAAAAATCTACAAAGCGTTCTGTTGACTTAGAGACCAATGAGATAAATACAGAAATATACAGGTTGTTACATTTAAAAACTAGATTTATATCGGAAACTAAATGTTTTCTCATTACCCGATATAGAATAACTAATTAAAGTCCACCTGTTTGTAATTAATTACATTACTGGAAATGTACCTTGTAGTTTATTGTGTAGGATTTCTTGCCTTGTAATTTTTCATGCAAACACATTCTAAATATAATATGTTTCGTGTAACTGACTTTGCAAACGAATTTTCTAAAATGCGGAAATACACCGAGTACATAATTGAATTTTCCTGGTTACACTGTGAAATAGTGGTTTAATTAAACCTCTCTGGGAAATTACATTGAATTGCATTGAAATATATTGAATGTATATTGCATTACCGCTTAAGGCATCCGCTGGCTTTTATTGTGGTTGTTGTGCAGCAAATCTACAACCAAACGCGATTTTCTGCTAACAGTATCAAATAAACGTATCGCATTTCAGTATTACATTACTTAAACACAACTATCTTGATTGCCAGAGCGTCATATATCAATTTTTACTTCCACCAGTTATTTTAGAACCTAAGCACACATTCTCGAAGTTTTGTATCAAGGGATCAAATTCTCTGCGGGTGATACCGGATCCATTTTGCCTGTTTGCGTTGGTTTAAACACTGCAAACAAACGACTTTTTGGGTGAACTCCTGACACTGCTGGATGTGCCTCAGTGCAGGTTTTTATAATTAATTATTCAAGAGGCGCTCGAAGGCGAAACGGTAGGTGAATGTTCAATCCGATCCACCGTCACTCCAAACCACCTATGAATTCTCCAAGAATATTGGACTGCTTCGGCTTGGTCCCTATGGGACAATGAAGCTTCTAGCACGAGACCTCGGACCTGCTCATTTCTGGGCCTGCTAAGCCCAACTGCCAGTAAAAGTTTGCAAATTACCGCCTTGTGTATTAAGACAGCATCCTGCGAAATTTTCAATTACGTAAGTCATTGGAAAACTAAAAGGAACCGCACGTGCTGTTACGCAACAAAATAACTGTTTGGTGCTTGTAAGCCAACGACGGAATGAAGGTTGGCTTCCCAAACGCGAATTACGCAAGGTTAATTAATTTGTGGTGTATAGAAAGAAAATTTGCTCGAGCCAATTTGTATCCGACAGTTTTATAACGACCGCGAATTAATTTATAACTCCCGACAATTTTGCATTTAATCCCTCCCCGAGTATCGTGGACTTACAACGGAAACTTTATTTCAGCGGCTAATTTGTTTTTCCAGTTAGCTTAATTATGAACTTGAGGCAATTAATAATTGCAGCTGTGTAAATGTAAGAGTGAAAAGTTTTGCGCGCGTTAATAGTAGTTTAAGCTTGCGGTTACAAAATTATGAATATTAATTGCACATTTTTAATGGTGTTTACTACTCGGAGAAAACTTCCATCTACTTTGAAAATTATTATTTACCGGTGACGTTTATTGTGTGATATTTGGATTAAGTAGATCTAGCCATACACAACATCCCCATTTTAGAAGGGAGCTCCTAAATTTTCAATGTAGGCAACACACAATACACGTCATAACTTTAAAACCGTGTAGATGTCCGCTACACATTCTTGGCAGTTGAATATCAAAGGTATTGGCAATTAATAAGGAATATACAGTGCAGTAAGCTTATAAAGTAACTCAAGGGACCTCGCATAACCATACTAGATTTTAAAAAAGCTTGGCAGGTAAGGAAAGTTGAAAAAACAAAAACGACATACATACATAGAACAAAAATTATGTATACATTTTTATTTTCTACACTTTAAAAAATCTGTAATTTTCCTGTGTTAGCAATTATTCATAAGTTTTTTATCCATGTCAGCGTCGATTATTTCTAACGTCTTCATCTCCAATAGTTTCGTAGAAGTAGGTTAGTTGGCTCATATAGTGTCGTGCCTGGGCAAATGTCGGTGGAGGTGGAGGTTCGCTTGACTCAGCTTCATTGTCTTCCCCATCGTCTTTCGTGTCATCCACGTCTTGGTCGGTCAATTGAGCAGTCGTAAATGGAAGCTCTTCACAGCTGAGGAAGTCATTCAAGCCAGAATCTGTTAGCATTCCATACGAAGCCAGCCACTGTGCGATAGGCAGATTGTCCTCTTCCTCAAATTGGTCTGGGATGAGACCGAATGGATAAAGCTGTTCCGTATGATTCTGACGCTGACATCCCTCCAAGCCTTCTTCAACGTCTTGCAGGCGTCCAGAACAGAGGTTTTAGTGAAATTAAAATTTTCCCCCTGCTTCTCGATGGTTTTCAGCACTAGTCGCTTCCTACAATGGCGTCCTGATGACGCCCTTGTCCATTGGTTGGAGAACACCAGTGGTGTTTGGGGGCAGGAAGACCAATCTCATGGACCTGAGACCTTAGAGGTGTGGGTGGGCTGTGCAATTGTCCAACAGAAGAACGATTTTTGTTCCCTTTTTGACGAGTTTCTCGTCCCAATTCCCAACTCCTTTTCGAAAATTTCCGTAACCATCCAGGACCTTCGATTCGCAGTGTACTTCTCAGGTAGCTTATCGTTTTTAAAACAACGAGGTTACTGGGATTTGTCTATAAGTAGGAGTTCCCTTTTCTCGATGCCAGTGGCATTTGCACGGACGAAAACTGTCAGGCGTTCTTAGGATATTTTACCGCCCACGCACATTTTATTTTATTTCATTGTGTAACGAGAAGGTGGCAGCACCTCCCTTCGCCTTAAGATGTAAACCCTGTGCGGGGGTTGTGCAAGCAAGGGGCAGGGAGTTATTCACAGATGCTTGAGACGGTCGCGTGCATTTAAACTTTTCTTGTGTGTTTTATGTTTGTTATATTTGTTTTGTGTTCATTGTTTCATTTCTGTGTGTTTTTTAACCCTTCCGTGACCGTGCGGGGTAACTCAGTTACCCCAGAAGTCTTTTTTTTTAATATTTTCTTAAATAATGTATTCACGGCATTGCCCGTTCAGAATTTGTTTATTTAATAAATAGTGTTTATTGTATATGCTGCGTTTTAATGAGTTGTGGCCAAAAACAAAGTAACCACGTGTTATATTCTGGCAGCCCAACGTTCGGCCACAATTACCATTTTAAAAACCATCTCAGCAATACAATAAGTGTGAAAAGTGTATTAAGTGTAGAAAAGGAGAGGTTCAACATGAAAAGTTCACGTTAAAACAGGGCTTCTTTGTTCCATTGCTGCAAGCAACGCGTCGCTTGGCCATTTTCTCGACCGCGTCTACAGCCAGGAGCCACCCTGCGACCACTTCTTTTGTGTTTTCGACCCTTCGACCGCCATTTTTGGACATCATCTGCAACTCTGACGTCACTAACAAACCAACGGTAAATTCAACATTTTAAGCAGTGCACTTCTACTCTTATGTGGTAAGCGTAATTTTCCTGCGCAAGTGCGAATTTAAACCGCGTATATTGGTGTTGCTACTAGTGCGCATTATTAACTTATCAAAGAACTAGCGTCCCTATATTAACATTGTAAGACTTTAATTTTAATGTGAACAATTAGTTTTTTCTTATTGTGTGTGTGATTTTATTAACATTTATAGACCTTTTTATTAGTGTAAAATTTATATATTTAAACAATAATCAAAATTCTTTCGCGCCGTTATAAACGTACGCGAAAATATTTATGCAAGATAACGTGCGTCGCAGTGAACGCATAAAAAATCGTGTCAAATCGCAAATACCAAGTGTGTGCAGTCCACCTACACGGACAGTCATGACAGATCCAGCTCCAGCCATGCAGATGACAACGGAACAACTCCAGATGCTGCTCACAGGGATGCAGGCGCAATTTACAGAACAAATTGTGCGAATGCAACGAGACTTTCAGGATTCGCTAGCGTCGCGGTCTACGACGCCGGCGGTTGTTGTACAATCGGGCAGTTTCGCGAAATGTAGTACGCGCTTTACGGGAAGCAACGATGAAAGCGTTGCCGCGTTTCTTGACGCGGTCAACACTTACCGCGAATGTATGAACATTTCCGACGACAATGCGATTCGCGGACTGTCAATGCTGCTAACTGGAATCGCCGCTACCTGGTGGCAAGGGATTAAGTCGTCCATAAAATCCTGGTCGGAGGTGGAGGAAGCGCTTACTAATTCTTTCGGGCCACGGAAACCCGCTTATCAAGTTTATAGGGAATTATTTTCCACCGAACAAAGCGAAAGTACTCCCACAGACATTTACATTAGTAACGTTCGCGCTTTGTTTGCCAATATTCACGAACATGTCCCAACCGAGCCCATGCAACTCGATATGGTGTACGGTCTTTTACATCGGCGGATTCGAAAACGCGTACCGCGGAACGACTTCCATACTTACGAGAGGTTGCTTAAACTCGCGCGCGACGCGGAGCAACTCTTGCGGGAAGTGCCGCGCGCTGAATTACCGTTTTCACATCAGCCGCAATCTACAGAAACAACTGAGCCGTCAACATCGCAGAATATTTGGGGTCCCAAATTGAATAAAGTGCGCCCGCGTTGTAGTTTCTGTAGAAATTTTGGACATACTACGGAAGATTGTAGAATCCTCGAACGAAAACAGACTGCGCATATAGGACAAAACGCTGAGACACAAAGAGGACCTACAAACGCCCTCTCATCACTTAAGTGTTACGGATGCGGGTCTCCTGGTAAAATACGTGCGAATTGCCCAATCTGCAATGCAAATTCAACACGCAGTTTCAACCCCACACTTCTCAATCATACAACAATTATGGATGATTGCGTTACAACCTCTCCATGTGTGAAACCGTTGCTACCCATAAAACTATTAGAACGAGATGGGATTGCTTACGCTGATTCAGGGGCTCAAGCTAGCATAGCAGGGAGGCGTGTCTATGATTATTTACGATCGCTAAATTATAATTTTACACCGTCTAAAGTTACCATTGCCTATGCAGATGGAATAGGACGAGCAACGGATGTTCTACTGGCCCACGTGGAAATCCACATTATTCATAAGGTCATACCAATGGAATTGATGATTCTACCACATCTACAGAATAATCGGACACTACTGGGTATTGACTTCCTACAACGAGCCGGAATTATTATTAATCACGGTCAATGCACATGGTGTTTCGCGGATGATCCAGAAACAATGTATGAGTTTATGGAAGATGTAAGTTGTAATGAAGGAAAACAAAACACAGCGGAACCAGGCCCAAGCCCGGAAGCGAAGGCACTGCAGATCGCAGAAGTGAGTGATGGCAAAGAATTGAAACTACGTTATGATGGAGAGATAAAGCTATCAAGCAGCGAAAAGCAGTGCTTAAACGAGTTAATCGCCAATCACGAGAATGTGTTTCGTTCAGGGGGAGAAGCGACACCATTTGCCGAACACCGCATAGAAACAGGTGACCACGAGCCGACGTTTGTACCCCCCTACAGAATGCCTCCAGCAAAGAAGGAGCAGCTGAAAGCAGAAGTAGAAAAGCATCTAACCGAAGGAATCATTGAACCACGTGAATCTCCTTGGGCAGCTCCGGCGATTTTGGTTCCAAAGAAAAACCCTGCCTTCCGGCTGTGCATAGACTGCCGAAAACTTAATGCAATAACGGTAGCCCATAAATATCCGATACCCCGAATCGATAATTTCCTCCAAGAAGAGAAACAAGGAGGCACTATGTCTACACTCGATTTACGTGCTGCAGGAGATCGAGTGTTGGTCAAAACCCATTTGCGAAGCAATGTGCAGAAAGGCATTTCGGCAAAATTTATACCTAAACGAGACGGACCATATGAAATAGGGAAAATTGTTAGCCCAACCTCCTACGAAATTCTCAATTCCGAAAAGGAATTGTGCGGGAAGTTTCACGTTTCAGAGCTTACTCCATTCTTCGGGAACCCCGAAGAAAAGCCACAGCAAGCTATCCGCAGAAGAGGACGACCTCGCAAAAATCGGTCCTAGATCGCTTTCGAGGACGTTTACGCGATCTAGAGGGGGAGAGTGTAACGAGAAGGTGGCAGCACCTCCCTTCGCCTTAAGATGTAAACCCTGTGCGGGGGTTGTGCAAGCAAGGGGCAGGGAGTTATTCACAGATGCTTGAGACGGTCGCGTGCATTTAAACTTTTCTTGTGTGTTTTATGTTTGTTATATTTGTTTTGTGTTCATTGTTTCATTTCTGTGTGTTTTTTAACCCTTCCGTGACCGTGCGGGGTAACTCAGTTACCCCAGAAGTCTTTTTTTTTAATATTTTCTTAAATAATGTATTCACGGCATTGCCCGTTCAGAATTTGTTTATTTAATAAATAGTGTTTATTGTATATGCTGCGTTTTAATGAGTTGTGGCCAAAAACAAAGTAACCACGTGTTATAATTGTAGAATTCGGGCTCATCTTGAAAAAAAGACCAGCCTCGTCCCAGTTGAAAATCTCATCTTTAAACTGCTGTCTGTTACGTTTGTTTAGTTTTGCCGCTTCATTTGAACTAAAGTCGTATTTTAATTGCCGCTATTAAGTCAATTACTATTTTATTATTTTCAGAGATTAATTTATGGAAGGTCACTTTTGCGAAGCTTTCGAAAGGTTCCCATTGTTCCGCTTGTTTAGTCTGCTTAGCGCCGACCGAAACCAGTTCTTAGAATTCCTTGTTTGCAGAATGGCCTGGAAGTTCTACGTGCAAGATTTGTTCTAGAATTCTTGCACAATATTGCGTAATACGGTGAAATACTTCTGCTGCTGCATTTTGGCATTGCGCTTTATAGTCAGTTGATTGAACACCTTCGTTCGGCCCGGTTGCCGGTTAAAACCTTGGCGCCACTATCAAGACAAGGCAAAAGTAAGCGCTAGCTTCTGAAAGTGAACGGAAGGGATTTTGTGGAGCTGGAGATGTATGGCAGCGCCTCTGCTAAATTATTATATCGTGTTGCTTTCTTGTCAAAAACTTCAACTTGTGTCGGATTAAAAATGTTAGCAGTGTCAGCTTTTTGTAAAGACAATTCTATGAAATTGTTCTCTCCGCTTGTGTTGGATTAAATGCCTCCAACCCCGTGACTTCCATATTTTTCTTTAAAAATATTGCTGCACTGCCAATTAATCACTTCCATTTGAAGTTCTGGGGCAAAGGTTTCTATATCGGAGTTAAAAGGATTTTGAAAAATCTTGATGCAATTGCATCAAGATCTGAAAAACGAGACTCAAAATTTATTTTTAAAGCACCCAACGCTTCAATTGCGAAATCAACCGGAAATGGAGTCTCCGTTTGCTGACTAAGTGTTTGTCATGTAATAAAATGCGTGAAACATTTTTTGTTCAGTTGAGATTGAAACAAAACCATTTTTATCGAAAAGACTTAATATGAGTGTATAAATCAGGCAGAAGCTGGTTTTCTCCTTGTAATTTTAAATTAAGGTCATTCATAATATGTTTGATTAAATCTGTATAAAATGATAACTTCCATAACCACTCATTGTTTTGTGACTCAGCCAGAGGACAAATCCTTTCTTTCAAGAAAATCTCGTTTATTAGTCGGAGCTCAAAAAATCGCGTTAGAACTTTTCCGCAGCTAAGCCAGCGTACTGCAGTATAATATGGTAAGTCTCTTCAATAAACTCGCGGAATTGACGATGATTGAGCGGATGTGCTCTGATACAATTGACAGCTGACATGACTGGCTTTAGAACTTCTGACCTATCCAAGCATTCTCCGCACAAACACTGTTGATGAATGATGCAACGATTACTGGTTTTGAACCACCGTCATTTTCTACAGCCTTTCACACGAGAGCAACGACACCTGTATTTTTGGGACACATGTTTTTGCCACCATCAGTAGTGATACACTTCAAGTTTTCCCATTGAAGATAGTTTTCCTGGACCGCATTTTCAACTAATTTAAAAATATCTTCTCCAGTGGTCGTGCCGTGACTGCTATGAACGTCAAGAAGCTCTTCATACACTTTATAATTTTTATCTAACACTCGAATAAAAAGTAAACCTGAGCAGTATCTGAAACATCTGTTGAAAAGAACCACTCTAAGTGTGGATTTTTGTCAGACAATTGAGTTAATATATTTTCTGCAATATCATCTACTCTTCGAGCCACAGTGTTTGCTAACAAACTGATGTTTTTAAATAAATTAGCTTTTTCTGGACACATTTCTTCCGCTACTGCAATCATGCAATCCTTAATTAATTCGCTGCCAGTAAATGGTTTCCCATGTTTTGCTATAGAATGAGCCACGCGGAAACTAGCACGAATTGCTGCTTCTTGCTCAGCATCTACTTTCTTAAACAACAACTGTTGAGATTTCAACCCGTGTTTCAAAGATTCATATTTTTCTAACAGTAGGCTTCCTGTAAATTTGGAGTAATTCTGAGAAAGTTTAGTCTGATATTGAACGTTTTATATTGTATTCTTTGAGGACTCATATTGTTTCACTGCAAATTATACACATTGCCTTATTACTTGACTCACTCACGAAATATTGATATCCTCGTTGCTCTTTAAATGTTCTGCACTCACTCTCTATCCTTCGTTTATTTTCCACATTTATAATGTTATATTATATATAAATCCACACAAACGGGACGTAATTTCAAATCAAAATAATGCCAATTAATACAGCAGTTGTTCTGATGTAAACAAAATGCACTGGATTTATCTTTAAGACACTTTTAATTAAATTAAACACTCACAACGAAACATACTGTATTCTCACTAAGAAACTATAGTCTCAGAACACACTAGTAGCACTATATTTCGCTTTTCAAATCGCACTTGTCGCTCTGAATTCAACCTTTGGAGCTGTCCAACTCTCGGTTGTCTCCCGAATTTGTACCACGCGTCCTCGGTGCGTAGAACATATTCGAAAACTCTCGAAAGTATTCGAATCTTCCAGACAAACGATCACGCTGCAGAACTTTTCCAGAACATGCTCTAGCTCTGCTACTCTCTACAAGTCGGCGTTGTATACTTCAACTAACCAATCATAATTTACGTTTTTGCGTAATTCTGTCGCTCTCTACAAGATGGCGCTGTGCCATTGTAGCTTTGCCACATCCTGCACTTAACTTCTCTACTCTACTTGCGAACGGAGCGGAGTCCACCTCCGCGCCCTGCGTTATTGATATCTCACTCGCCGGCTAGTCCCAGTACGAAAATTTGCGCGTAATTCAAAACTACAGTATGTTGGTATGATGAGCTAGCTAGGTCTTGGCCCTTGGGACTTAGTGGAGGAGTCAGTGTGGCCCTTAGGCTAAAAAGTTTGAAGACCCCTGGAGTAAAGCATTACTATGCAGATTTATAAAAATCTTGTCTGCAACCCACTAAACACAATTTCCCGGCTTGCAATTCTAAAAACCTTCTCTGGAATTTCTCTCGTTGGGATACGACGTGAAACTGTAGGCCCCCTGTGTTTCCACCTAGCGCTGAGGAGAAACACGTGGCAGAGAAGAGATCGATGCCCAGCAGTAGGACGAAAAGGCGTCAATTAATACCGGCATTAAAAATTCGGATATCGCAATAGCTTGTGATATGTAGGTATTTCGGGATGCCTGGTTTTTGAATGGTAGGTTCGTGCTCTGACAATGAATGATTATTATGGAAACATTTTTTGTTGTTGTTGTTGTGATGAAATACTATCACTAATGTTGTAAACATTTTTCGCAATTGTTGTCCAGATTTTCTTTGTTAGTTATCATTCGGCAAGGGAGAACTTGGCTTCAGTATTCCCAAGGAATTCTTTATAGAGACGGTTGTAGACTAGAGATCAGCGCGTTATACTTCTAGGCTGAAGGTATGGGGTTCATTTCCCAGTACCGGAACATCGGTTTTTCGGTCTCGCAAGGCAGCGGCAAACCAGCGAGATATTCTGGCTCGTAAATCTTCTCTGGAGTAGAAGTGTTTACACTTTCCGTAGTTCGGAACCCTCGTTAAACTGTAGGTCCCCTATGTCTATGGCACTTTAAAAACACTACACAGGCCTAGGGAAGAAGGTCGCTACGTCACGTAAGAGATAAGGCGTAGGACATTTCATAATTTATAGTTTAGTCTTCATTTGCTTGTCTCGCAACTTTATAAAGTTTCTTGCATATTTTATTAGTTCGTTTCTTGGAAAATAGTATACAATTACATGTTTCAAGTAATATTAATGATGTAACTTTGCATGTTAGAAAACAACTACTTACTATGTAGCCAATTAGCCTTAATCAGGATTCTAAAAATAAACGTATAAGAAACAATTTATGTTTAAGTTAGTCAAAGTAAAAAAGTACATAAAACTGCTTAGATTACATTATGTAAGTAAAGGCAGGAAAAGTTCAAAGAAAATGTTCGGAAAGGCAACTCACGCACAGACAGAATTGTTAAGTAAGTACACTTAAACGCCATCCAATTTTCATTTGAGCTTTGTGTTTGAGAATATCTACATATATTAGACATCATAACAAGGGTGTACGTAAAAAGCGAAGAAGTAATAAACTTCAAGTAGTTACATTTGCGATCACTAATTGGCTCGTCAAGAAAGCCATTAAGGGAACGTCTGTTAAGCAAACAAGGGCGGAATTATGCGGATTATTATTGTCAGGCCAAAATGAAATGCTTTGTATAACTTAACAGTATGTCACTTAAAATATTTGATATTTTCAGACTTTACTGTCTCGAGAAGTTTGTTCCTAATATTTCTTGTACAGTATTGGACAAATGCAATGCTTGAATTTACTTAAGCAACCAACATTACAGGCAAGAAAATTTTTTCATCATCATCATCATCAATTCAAGGTTAAAAAATATTATTAATCTTTATTTAGTGTCTTCTTGCGTTTTTTATACAACCATGTACAGTAAAGACGAAAAAGTGGAAATTCTAATGTGGTATCAGAATGGTAACAGCTTAAGAACTGTGAGAGACTTATTTTCAGTAAAATATCTAGAAAGACCTGTTCCTTGTATTCGAACCGTACAAACAATTGTTAGAAAATTTAAATCAGAGGGATGCGTAATAAATTCCCATAAAATAAGAACTAAAAATAATTTTAACAGAAGATATAAAATTAAATATTTTATGCTACGTTGAAGAAATCATTAATTAATAGTTATAACAAAAAAATAATTTGCCATCTGCGATGGCCGGGAATCGAACCGGGATCAACTGCATTGAAGGCAACTATGCTGACCATTACACCACCTTGCCGCTGATGTATTTGTGTTGTACAAAGGAAGTACAATATTCACAGAGCTTATAAAAACATCACTCTGTCGATTTTAGTATTTAACCAATAAGTCATTATTTGCGTCCTATATACAGGGTGAAATACTAATTTAATATAAACACTGCATCAACATAACCTTCATACTAAAATAATTTACAACTACAGTGACGTCTCTGTATGTTTCTGTTTGTTTAGTTTTTTGTATAGTTGGTTGCCTACACAATAGGCGTAATTGACGCGTTCTTTTTAAAAGTATACATAGGCAATGTATACTAAAAAGAAAAATTTTCTGTATGTAGTGTGTTTAGAGATCAAAGACGAAATTCCCTGCTTAAATATAATTATATTTACCCTACCCGTTTACCAGAAATTTCTACTTTAATTTGAATATTTAGGTTTATAGCCAAATTTTCAAGTCCTAATATTGTTATAAAAATAAAATTTTAAGTTGAATTTCCAAATTTAAATACAAGATTAATTATTTATTTTTGAATCTATAGCTTAAAACTACTACTTTAAAAAAATACGGAAATTTTGAGAATAAAGTAACGATATGGTATAAAATTTAAAACTGTAAACAACTTGAGACTTTATTTTAAATTGAAGTTCAAGAATTAAATCACGAGATTCACTTAAAATCCAAATTTTAATTGAAATTAGAAATCCTAAAATTAAAGTCGCATTCTTTTTAACTTCAGAGTTTAAGTTTAAAGTTCAAACAAAATAATTACGTTTTTAATTTGCACTTCTAATTATTTTTCAATATTTAAAAATGTAATATTAAGTTACAACAGTGTTGTAATTCTCAATTTTAAAGTTTAATTACAGTAATTTGAAGCTAAATTCCAAATTTCGACTATATTTTTAATATTACGGATTTAAAGTCAAAATTTCGACAATTAATTGTTGTTATAATTAATTTTCTAATTATAAACCTGATATCTCGAGCATAATTTGATAATTTTTGTGTGCTTTAAATTTTCAGAATGAAAATGGAAATTTCGAGTAGGAACTCTAAATGAAATTATGTTTCGTGTTGAAATTCTGATTTTCAGCTATTATTTAGAACACTTTATAGAGTCTATCAATGAATTCATGTTTGAATAATTTAGAGATTACAATTAAAATTAGATTGAAATCGTAATTTCGTAGCAAAACGCTAAATTTCTAGTTTAAAGAGTTTAAGTTTAAAACAGAATTATTATATTTTAAGTTGCAACTTGAAACTTTGTCACTTCTTCCAAAATTTGAGAAAGTCGATATTAACTTACAATTGTGTTATAATACTCAAACTTCAAGTGCAAAGTTTAATTGCAATAATTTATACCCAAATATCCAAATTTCGACATTTGTTTTGAAAATTACGAGTTTAATGTCAAAATTCCGAAAGGAAAGCCTAGTTTTAATTATTTTTCTACTTATAAGCTTGAAATCTCAAGTATAAATTGACAATTTTTGTGACAGTAAAATTCTCACAAATAAAGAAGAAATGTTTAGCAATAATTCCATTTTGTATTTTTGAGTTAAAATTTTCCACTGCAATGCCAGAGCTTGGAAGTTTGTTTAGTGGAAATACTCAAAATTATTTTTTCGTGGAAAATTTCAAAATTAGAAGCTCTAAATGTAGAAGTAATTTTTCAGTTCCAGATCCTGAAATTTACAGTTCTGTAACTTAGGAGTTTGAATTTAAAATTATTAATTTTAATCAAAATCATTTTGCCTGCCTTAAAACCAAATTTAAATTCTAATCTTCAAATGTCGAACTTAAATAGAAGAAAATTATGCAAATAAAATTCGTAGTAATTAGAATCCAATTTAGAGTCAAAAATTTTAAAGATTTGTAAATTATAGTGCAATGGCAATCAGTTGCCTCCACTGTTAAACTCAATTTAAGAGCGAAATTGTCATATCAAACACTCAATTTCGAGGTAAGACTGGCTCTTCGAAAGCATCGACGTAAACTAATAAATAACTAGCTGAACTCGTGGGCTACGCAATACGCTTTGTAATCTTGCACTTATCTGATTGTTCTCTAGTATTTCTAGGGAAACCCTCTGTATATCTGTATATTATATATCTGCATTGTTGTGATTTTTATTTGATTGTCCTGAACAGGCTGTGAAAAGTAACCTGGATATTGATTTTGAAATGCTATGAGACATGATAGAATGAAAACCCTTGAGGGATATTTACAATTTTGTATATTAACGCGCAATCATATGACTTTCATTTTTAGGGTGTTTATATCAATCAAATTCTTCTGAATATGGTGCAGAAAAAAATGATGTATACACATTTTCGGCAGGGTAAATTCAATTCGGTGTATAATGAATTCTAGCGGCATAAATTATATGCTGATATTTGTTATTTTGCAATATTTTGATGGGCCGAGTGTTCCCTGAACTACATGAAATCATGCAGCTATTGAAACTAAAACAATCGCTGAGATGGCTGTGGTTAAGACAGTTTGGATTTAATGCAGAGTCTTTCAAGAATATTAGCTTAATACTGTTTAGAAATCAGATGCAAAAGGGCAAGATCAGCCTGTAACTGCTTTCAATAGTTCATTTAATTAAATACTATAAGAAACAAGAAAATCCATTTTCAAAAAATCTTTGATTGCAACCAAAGTAGTCCTAAGAAATTGAGATTGGTCTGCCCAAAATTAAAGAATGGTAGTTTTTCAGGGAATGCCATCGCATATAGGATGTTTTCTCATTTATAGCAACATGATTGACGGGATATTCATTATTTCAGAACATTCTAGCTAACGGGCAAACGGACATTTTTAAACATTTGACTTACAAGTACTAAATTTAGAGTTTAATTTACGTAAAACGAACTCTGAACATTTCACTTCCCCACTGAATCCAATATTCTTGAACTATTAATATTGTCCTGATTTAATAATTCCACGGGTAGACAGTAAACTGCTAGGTATCGCAGTAAATTACTCGAGTCCATGTACAGCCCTAACGTGTTCTAAAATTCGTTCTAAATTAATACCTCGTACATACACCTACAAGCATAATTAATGAACCTATTTCTTTCAATTCTTAAAACCACTTTATTAGATTACTGCTATACGATACACTATTAACGGCAACATTAGATCGTGAAAGTGAACAAACATTTTAAATGTTCTAAATTAAAAATTTAATTAATTTCTAGCCCTATTTCCTGACGCGTCATGTATAGAAACAGTTAAACATTTACTTTGAGGGTTCCCTAAGATCAGAATTTCCATTGCAATTTCAAAAGTGGCTGTCGTTTCACAATTACACGGTAAAACAGTTATATTTTTCAAGTACTCAGCTGTATTGCGGCATTAGTTGATGGTTATTACCGTGTAATCGATTCCAGGTGTTAAAAATTTATTTGAAACTCTTGACTGGTATTTAGTCTGCGGTGAACCTCTAAAATGCTCATGAATATTTTAAACGACCCTGACAGGCTCGTCCTTCGGCTTTACAAGGAAATGTTGGCTTTTATCAGTGTTTTCCGATACTGTTCCCAACTAGCAAAATCGAACGTTTACTGAAACTTAGAAACCATGAGAAAAAATATACCATGTGTCCTTAAATACTATGAGAAAGTGGACTTATTAGAGCAAATTTAAGAAGAAGTCGTCACAGTAATTGTATATATATATATATATATATATAATCATAGTGACGACTTCTTTATATTATATTCATGTACAGAAGTCGTCTGAATGACAATATTATTGTACCGCCCTTAAATGCGAAAATGCCACGTTAATTTAGCAGATTTCGAATAAATTGTAATTCCGGCTTTGCTGTCGAGCGAAATATATTTGTCACTTGAAAAAGATATCACAGACCTCATATTTAACGAACAAGGGGAATCACTAAAACAATGTCATAAAGACGTCACAAGAACAGTAGATATATATATCATGAGAAAGTGAAATTTTTAGAGCAATTTTAGAAAAAAGTCGTCGTAATGATTATGTATATATGTATATATATATAATGATCGTGACGCCTTCTTTATATGTCTGTAATTGATATACAGAAGTTGTCTCAATGACAATATAATTATTGTACGGTCTCTTAAATGCGAAAATGCCACATTAATTTAGCAGATATCGAATAAATTGTAATCCTAGCTTTGATGTCTAGCGAAATATATTTCTCACTTTTCGTTATTATCGAAAAATATATCACAGACCTCAAATTTCACGAACAAGTGGAGTTACTAAAACAATGTCATAGAGATGTCACAAGGACAGTTTATATATGTATATATATATATATATATATATATATTGCTATGTACAGCTCCCTTCGTTAATTGTACTAGTGGTTTTCAACTCATAATTCAATGATCTCTCACCTTGCTATAATACCTCGGCTTTAACTTCTTATCTCAGGGTTTCGTGGCTTCCTTTATGTTTCTATACTTCAGAATATATTCATACACTTCAATAAAACAGCCAATTCCATAACTTCATTTAATTGAACAAATATTACATCGACCAAAACGTTAAACGCCAAATATGAATAGTTGTATGTAGATTTAATATAATTTGCTTGCTCGGGTGTGATTTTCTGGGTGAAGCCCGATCACACCTCCGCCTGATTCAAATATTAGAACTTGAATAGTTATTTTTTAACCCTTGTTTATCTATTACCCTAACAACCCTCTCATTTATGATATTTATCCTATTGGAGTTCACTCTCTTATCACGTGTTATGCGTTCACGTTGTTACTGCAAATCTAATGATTCCAATGCCACCTCCAATAAGACAAACATTTTACAAATTTATAAATACATAATTATCTAGTAAAGAGATGCATAAATAAAGTATGCTCTTATACTTGCATGCTGTGCAGCGATGGTACCTCCATGGCCTGCTCATATATTTATCATAACAATATATATCATAAGAAAGTGGAATTTTTAGAGGAATTTCAGTAGAAAGTTATCATAATGATTATATATATATATATATATATATACATAATCATTGTGACGACTTCTATATATCTTTGTAATTGATGTACAGAAGTCGTCTTAATGACAATCGAATTATTGTACCTTCTCTTATATGGGCAAATGCCACACTAATTTTTCAGATTTCGAATAAATTGAAATCCTGGCTTTGATGTCTAGCGAAATATATTTTTCATTTTCCGTTACTATTGTAGCAAGCATCACAGACCTGAAATTAAACGAACAAGTTGAAATACTAAAGCAATGTCATAAAGATGGCACAATGACGATATATATTGCCGTGTATTTAATTTAATAAATAAATGATCTGCATAATTATAAATATTCAAGAATTTTTGTTGGGCGGCAATTTGAGTTTTCTCAAATTAAATAAACATAAATTAATATTCCAGCATCTAAATAGACTCTCAAAACTCAAGGTAATATGTATCGTGGCTTCACTAATTTAGATAGCTACTTGTAAAGCAATTAAAATACATGATCTTATGAAAACAAACTTAATTTTAAACTTATCTTTTTACTGGGTCACTGTGACCATACTGTAGACACCATCTCTTCTAAAATACTGCAACATCTGCATATATCCGCTTGTCGGCCTCGTTGTCTACACTGGAATCAGTTGGCTTTGAATATGACAGCACCAAGTTCTCTTTTTCCAAAGGTTTGTGAAATTAATTCATTAAATTACAGAAGCACTGTAATTGTTCACTTGAATGTCTGAATTTATTAAGGTAAGTCCGTCAGTTCCGTTTTAATATCTTTGAATTATAATTTCTTTTTATAAGTTATTATTAGTAAATTTCAATATTATTCCCTTATCTTTCCAGAAGAATTACACAAAAATAACACACTTCGATTGATTTAATCAAGGTAACTTCTTTTATTATTATTAAACACATACTGATCACAAATTACAATTTTAAAAACTGTTTGAAATTTTGTTTACAAATCACATAACCCAACTTAATTTTTTTATTACAGGTTATGCGTCCTCTAATAATAAAATTTATATGAGCGCTTAATGTATTTACATACGCTTTGATCGATGGCCATAAAGGAACTGTTCAATTATTTTCATGCCAGAAACATCTACATTTTTCAACAAAACAGCATCGTTACTATGCAACATTATGCAACAAGGACAAAATCAAAAATTTCTATAGAATTTCAACCAATCAAAATCAAGTACAAAAATTATCTAATTTGCATGAAAATCTTATAAACTAAAATAACTTTTTTATAAATAAATTTACATAAAATTGACTTCCATCACTGTGTTAATGACATTAAAATGAACATTATGACACCAAACAAGGCATAATTCTGCCAAACTTACCAAATCAAATTAATTTAACAATATTCATTAAACAATTACATATTAAAATACATATTAATTTAAACAAATTATAACTCAAGTTTATTTTTAACACATATATAACTCTAATCCTACATATTCTTCACCAAAGAATTGTTATAACATACTAAATACAAAATCTAACCTATAAACTTTAAAATTTGAATTCAAACACAAATATCATTAAATAAACAATCTAAATCAACAAAGAAACTTAATAAAAGCCTTCCTAGATATCATATACAACTTATTTAGCTAAAATAAAACCATATTGCATCAAAATTTTATACATTTGAACGATAAACTTTCATAACTGTAATTTTTGAGTTTTAGGGCTCTGGTACAGTCCAAAATTACCCACATCACTGTCTACAACGAGTATTAAATCACATAGCAGGACTTCAAATAGCCAGACATAGCAAAAGCTCACATGGAGTTCATATTTCATATAACGAAGTATCGTCCGAAGGATCGAAAACACTTTTCACATAAAACAGGTTTATAAATACATTTTTAACTATAGTTATTCATTAATTGTTATAAATTATGACATAGTTAAACTATCTAGACTATATTTCAGGTGCAAAAATGGATTTTAGTTCCAATAAATATCCTTTTTAATACTTAACAGTCCTTCCGAAGGTATTTTAGTGTAGTATAAGGCATGATACAGACATATAACAATTAGTTAATAATAATTACATTAATTTAGTATAAATTTCATGGCAATATATATATATATATATATATATATATTGTTATGATAAATATATGAGTAGGCCCTGGAGGTACCAATGCTGCACAGCAAGCAAGTATAAGAGCATACTTTATCTATGCATCTCTTTACTAGACAATTATGTATTTATAAATTTGTTAAATGTTTGTCTTATTGGAGGTGGCATTGGAAATCATTAGAATCGTATTAAGAACGTGAACGTATAACACGTGATAAGAAAGTGAACTCCAATAGGGTAAATATTATAAATTTGAGGGTTGTTAGGGATATAGATAAACAAGGGTTGGAAAATAATTTATTCAAGTTTTAATATTGGAATCGAGCGGAGGTGTGATCGGGCTTCACCCAGAAAATCACACCCGAGCAAACAAATTAATTTAAATTTACATACAAAGATTCATGTTTGGCAATTAACGTTTTGGTAAATGTAATATTTGTGTAATTATATGAAGTTATGGAATTGGTTGTTTTAATGAAGTAAATGAGAATATTCTGAAGAATAGAAACATAAAGGAAGCCACGAAACCCTGAGATAAGAAGTAAAAGCCGAGGTATTTTAGCAAGGTGTGAGAACTTTGATTTACAAGTTGCAAATCACTAGTACAATTTACCAGAAGGGACCGGTATATAGCAACTTTTTGACGCCTGCAACGTGGGGCTGTGATTATAATGGTGCTGGTGATTTAAAATATAACAACTTTTTGAACTGTTGGACGTTTGAGACGTGGGGTGGAAGCAAGCGTGTGTGATAGGGAGAAAGTGTCACATACTTTCATTTTGACGTTTAGTTAAATATGGAAACGTCGGAAGATATAATAAGAACCAGGTAAGGTAGAAGAAGGGCTGAAAAGGAGAAGAGAGTGACAGAAGCAGACCAGGGTGTAGCAGCACCTGAGAGGGAAGTAGAGGTTCGTTCAGGTGGTAGTAAGAAGCGGAGAAAGTGGATGTTTTAATGGCACAAATGATCGAGTTGTTAATGAAGAAAATGGACGAGAATAACAAAGTAATGAGTGACAAACTTGAAAAAAAAA
>JABXWE010005917.1:0-33326 GCA_014611495.1 Limonius californicus | reverse complement strand
ACTTGCTAAGATCAAAACATATAACTTAAATATTTTAATGCAACTTTTGTCTAAATTATCAATAAAAAATGTCTGATAAAGAATATTGGAAACTATTTTTAAATTTTAAGTTTAAATTTTATATTTTATAATTTTATATTTCGATAAATACACAAAATCCTCGCTTAATTATTAATTTTTGTGGAGCATAACTCAAGTAAAACGAGGCTAAAAATGCAACAAAATACACAAACAACTAAAATTTCATTATCGAATTAACATTAATAACTGGATATTAGTAATTGCAATATTATAATTAAAAAAGAATATTAAAATTTATAATTTTCCTTTGTAAATTTATGTTCCACGGTAAATAAAACACGGAATCCTTTTTAAATTCCCCTGAACGTCTGAATCCTTTAACTTAACAAAATTGTAAGCGATGTTTTGGCATTTAAGTTAGTATGTATGTTTTATAATTTAAGCACACTAAACTGACCGCCATAAAAAAAGTACAGTGAAATAGTAATAAATGAAAACGATGCTATTGCCAGGTTATGAAACTGTGTTGTACAATTTTTTTGCAGGGTGGAGTATCGCTTCATATTTGACTTCAGTTCAAATTTTCCTAGAAATTATTTTCTTTTCCGGGAAAATATAACGCGGTACCATCAGACATTTGTCGATTGCTGGTTTTTGTTACAGGCGTTATTTTAAGGACAAACCCTTCTCATTAAACCCTACTAGAACCACTGCAGCAACCAATTTTTGATCAAACTGGGCAGTTTCATAAAGAACATTTAGAACGTTACACGCACTTTTCGAGAAAAGTTTCAATTGATTGAAGAGGAAAATGGTGGTCACATTCGGTATTTGACATACTTTGTATGTTACATAATCATGATTCTAGATAATTTTTGTTTTATAATCGATTTTATTTATATTTGAACCATACAAATTCCCCAATAGCTCTTTCTACATTCAATTATAACAAATGTATGCTATGTTTTACGACTTCTCTACGGATTTTTAAATTTTTCATATATAAACAAATTTTCATACTCCAATAGTTCAAGCGCTTTTTCTTTTTCATCTTGCGTATACTTTCAATCTGCCTGACCGTACCCGGCGAGAACTGAAAAGGGGAACTAAAAATGAAGCATTAAAATTAAAATAATAAATGTATACTACGAATGATATTGCAGTTCCTAGTTAGATTTCGAACTACTTTCACGTGCCGGTTATATTTTTTCTGTCTAACGACTTTCTTAAACCGTGATGGAAAACTGCGTTAAATATTCACGATAAGACCTACTACCGTTTCGTTCTAATTAGGGCTACTTATGTAATTAATGTTTCTAGTCAGTTTCCATTACGTTTAATTTTTCGGAAGTTAATATTTATAGATAACCTCAATTATAATGTTACTGGTAAGAGGTTCTATCATTTAAGAATAAGTTTGTTTAATATACGCCTTCGTATTAATTAAGGATTATGTCATATAAGGGAGTTCAAGCGTCGAGAGTACTTTTGCAATTGCTTATAAAGTGTTAAGAAATATACTGCACACAAAAAACATCATAAAACTTGTCAGCACTTTTCACTATCACGATTTCATGCTGTATAGTGTTTATTACACTACCAGGTAATAAATGGCAATCGTGAATAGATATGGTATTAATAGTACTTTATGCTGCTTTTTCCATCAATTCAAATGTTGCCTTATGTGGCATTTTACTTTTACCAGTAATTTCTTCGTTGGGACTTTCTAATGGTAATGAATGTTAGCAAAGTTGCCTCAAAGGTGAATACTCGAGTCTGGCATGTTTTCTTCAGCTTCATGAAGGCTTAAAGCTAATTACCAAGGAATTATAATAATATAAATGATCCACATAATATGTTTGACCATTTGAAAATATATTTTTGATGCCTAATAATAAAACACCGCCTTACTTTTTCTTTTAAATGTTTACATTAAATTGGAATTCATAATTGTATGATTGTGAATCTAATTAATACTGCAAAACTAAATTATTAAACGTTTACTTCAATCATTTATCACTTATAGCGGAAATCTTTTTACTTTCTTGATTTAAGTGGAACACCCTCTACACCATTACATTTTCGATGCCAGTGGATATAGGGTGGAAAGTTTAACCGGGCCATACCACACTTAAAACAGACAGAAATCGTTCTAGCATTAAAAACACGAGAAAAATTAACTTTCCAATGATGTAATTGGAGTGACATGAACTCGTTTTTTAACATTCTTATCATTTTTCTTCGACGAATAACTCGTTGCGTTAACAATGGCAATTAACAAACCAACAAAATTCTCCGTTTTTCACATTTTTATACTAAAAATAATTTGATAGTTCGTATGTTCGATTAAATCGATTGCACCTGTTTATGTCATAGACGCTTTTGTTTTATTTTAGAACTGAATTAATTTGTTGGTCGCCATCCCAAATGAAACACGTTTTTCAATAAGCTACATAATGTTTGAAAATGAATTCATGTCAAATCCAATTACATCATTGGATGACTAATTTTTTAAATCTTTTTATCCTGTTTTTATTATTTTACTTTTTGATATCGAGAACAATTTGTTTGTATGTACTATGAAGCAAGCTAAATATTATGAGCAATACTTTCCCCTCTGTGAAAGCTAAGCTTCCCATACTAGATTAAAGTCAACTTTTGAGTGATAAATAAAACAAAAATACTAATTCTGCATTACAATTAGAGTTGTCACGGTATAAAACAGTTCCTGTGGCTAAACGACCATAAACTAAGGTAGCCTAGCAGTTCATATTTCCGATTAACCATTCTAATCGTTATCAAACAATAGGTAAAAGAGGTAATTTAATTTTAACTAGGATACAAAAATCTGTTTCGTAATTAACGTTATTCTCCGCAAATTATTCAAGAATCTAGTGGCGTATTGTAATTTATGCGTGAAAAAAAAAATAAGTAGAATATTAAATGTAGGTTGTCTACTCTCTAATCTTATTTTTTCTTAAATCGTATAACGTGAAGAACATTATATTTCTAAGGAGAATTTTCTATTTCATTACTGTAATTCAATGAAAAGTAACAAGTGTTGTTCTCTTAACATGATGCATAGTTTGTAAATTATATTAACAGGGGTTTGAGAATACTCAAACGAGTATTTTGAGAATCTATGAATATTTGAAACTTGGCGTTTGGTGGTTGAAACATCGAAGGGCATCCACTCCGCCCTAGTCAATTGCCATAATTTTTGGAGAATTTTATATAAACATTTGTGTCTAGATTTATCAGAAACAATATTTACAAAATTTATGCAAGTCGAAAGCAAAAATACGACAAATTGACCACAACATTAAATAGGAAGTTAATCCCTAAATAAAACTAAAAAGGTAGAAGCAGACTGACAAGTCTTTCTGTAAATAAGGAAATTATTAAACTAGTCTACGTTCCCAGATTTTAACTCAAACCATAAATTTGTTTAAAAATAATGTCCTCTTTTTCTGTACCGCTTCCTAGACCACTCATTTCTAGGTATTCTTTTCCTTTTAATACATAATATATATACATATATTACTGTGATCCCCTTATATTATTTTGTACTATTAGGTTTTAAATAAAAATAAATAATTAATATACAGCAAATCTAATTATAATACAGTAAATGAAATTGTGCCTGGTGAACCTTACTATGTTAGGCGCCATAAACAAATTAAACTCTTAAACAAGATATTCTTTCCTATATGGATATTAAACATATACACAAATTAATAAATTGTTTAACCAATACAAATCAAATATCTTCACAAACCTTTTAAGTTGTTCTCAGGAAAGCTGCTACAATTTGTCGTTCTATATAACTTTTCTTGCTGGCAACAAACATGTACAACAAAAGAAAACATAGGGAAATTCAAATTACCATTTCAATTATCAAAGTCAAATCACAATTATCTGTGCTTTCCCTTAACAAAAACATATCAATTAAATTTTTTATACAATATTAAATACAATAAACAACTACAAGGTTTTATTTATTTGTTCTTTTAATCTTTTTATTGTAACTTTAACCTCGTATCTAATTTCAAATAATTCAAATGTGGCAAAATTTTTGCAAAATAGTAAAATTTAATTATTTGACGTTTAATTTTCGCTTGTCAAATCAAAACATCACACTAACGAGCGACGCCGTTATAAACAAAAGACAATCAACCCACGCTAATTTCAATTCTTGCCAAATTCGTAATTTTCTCGTTAAAATAAAAATAAACGCTTTGCTATTAAATTCTCGTAATAAGAAAATCCCATCAAGCGATAAACAAATAAAGCGTCATATCTGGTGGCATTTGGTTTCACGCACCCAGTATGTATTATCTACCGGTCAATAATGGCAGTTGTAATGATTTACAATGAAGGAAGGTCGAACGTGCACGATCAGGAACGAAGTGGGAGACGTTTTGTTGTCAACAACGATCCTGAGGAAAAAATTACCAAGAACATTCATGAGATCAGGGTTCCACGACCTTCCTTCTTCCTAGGAAACTGATTGCGATGAGTACCTGAATCATATTTTGACTGACGACGACACTTGGATTTCGTACATAAATGTTGAATCGAAACAACAATCTGTTATGTTCTTTTAGTTTTGCCGCTTCATAGGAATTAATGTTTTATTTTAATTACCGCTCTCAAGTCGATTACTATTTTTATTATTTCCAAAGATTAATATATGGGAGACCATTTTCAAAAATTAATCGAACGCTTGACATGTATGTTTAGTCTGTTTAGCGCCGATTGAAAACAGTTCTTAGAATTCTGCGTAAGCAGAATAGCCGGAAGTTCCACGTGGGAGATTTTGTTCTAGAATTCTTGCGTCATATTTCGCAATCTGATCAAATATTCCAGCTTTTTGAGATTCACATTGCGTCTTCCAGTCAGTCGATTTAACACTTTCGCTCGACCCGGTTACCCGTTACCATCTCGACGCCGATGACAAAATAAGGCAAGGCAAGAGTGAGCGCTACCTTCCGGAAGCAAACGAAAGTGATTTTGTGGAGCGGAGTTGTTGGTTGGCAGCTCCTCTGCTAAATGAATATATCGTGTCGTTTTTTGCCTTAACCTTCAAAGGCCTAACATAATTTTCTTACGTGCAGGCCAACTGGGGTGCAGATGCACCCCAACCGTAAATCCCTGAAAACAGCACTAAAAAATTAAAAAACGGCAATATCTTTGCTTATATTGTTTATTGGAGAAGTGTTTAGCTGAAAGGGTGGAAAAGATTTACATAGAAATGCAGTTTTATTAACCAAAACAATAAAATTTTCACTGTAACGCGTCAGACCAGGGCGACACTTTATAATATTTGACAGTAATCTTCGAGACTTCGGTATCGGGAATTTTGACCAAACATTACCATCTTTGCTGGTAAATAAACCTTCTTCACTTTCATCATGGACTGAGTTATCCTTATCTACTTCACAATCGTTGTCATTACTATACAAATCTTCAACAACATCTTCATCCCGATCGTTTTCTGCTTCCTGTAACAAGCAGTTGAATTCTGGATCATCATCATCGTTTTCCAGATACCATTGTAGTTCTTCATCGGTGAACTTGGCAGAATTACGCGGATTCATTTTTCTAGGCCCAAAAATATTTGATTCACATACTCGCAGGCAGCACAAATTGAAATGACAACCTCCGCTGGGCTGCTAACATTTATACTAAAGTAAAATAAACAAGATTTAACTTATAAAGCGAAACAGGCGTTAGCGCAGTGAAAGATTATGCAGGAAGGTACAGGAAAAGACTTGCAGAAGCTTGCTGCCACAAAAACTTTACCGCAACATACAAGGCTAACTGGGGTGCAAATACACCCCAAACTAGAAAAAATTTTTAACAACATAATTACAAAACATTTGACAATGTAATTAATGTAAACAGATAATAAAATGTCTTAAAAACAATAAATAAAATTTCCAGTAAAATCATAACTATAGTTTCAATTTTACAGTAAAAAAATAGACATGTGGGGTGCGTTTACACCCCGGTCAGGCCTTTGAAGGTTAACCAGAAGAATCTTCGACTTGAGTCGGATTAAAAATATTAACAGAGTGTCAGTTTTTTGTAAAGACAATTCAGTGAAATTGTTCTGTCGACTTATGTTGGATTAACAGCCTTCAACCCCGTGACAGTCTCCTTTGAGCCGTTGCAAGTGATAATCCCGTACAGCGATGGAGATTTTGGCATCTGAAGCTCCTGTCTTTTTTTTTTTTGTCAAAGAAAATCCTGGCCGTAGCGTTGTCTTCATCGTGATCCACTTTTCAGGGGCGCACCTGCGAATTTTGCCTGCTTCCCGAAGAACCCAAGAACACACCAATTGTGCCTCTCTCTACTGCGTACCGAAGAGAAAACTAACGTAAAACTTGCCAATGTGATTGTTTTCCCCCATTTATAAGTATTTCGCTAATGACTAAGAAATAGACCAGTTTAATTCCCTTGTAATATTAAAAGTGAGGCAATCTTCAATTGCCTAGCGTTTCATTTTTCATTTAGGTTAAAGTTTAATTAATTTCTGTAAACTCGAACGTCACTGGCTGCACAGATCTGTGCGGTAAGTAAAATGAATGCCGCAAGCCAGGGGCGGCTAGCCTTTCTTGTTCGAACGTTCTAACTATCCTTGTATTAAACCATAATTATTACCATTTTGATTGTAATCTTTGTTTTTGTATTATGTGTCAACAATTTCAAACAATAGAGCTATATTTGTCTTAAAATTCAGCATCTTCTTTTTCTGTGTATTTTTATTGTATTGTGAACTTTGTAAGCTTTATATACAGAAGGAGGCACAATAAAGGTAAGTCCGATTTCCGTAAGCTGCAGGCTTTTCGGCCATCCATCATAACCCGAAATCAGCTGTGATGTGGAAGGTGGCATCCACTAATTTTGACCTATCCTGTACACAACTTGGTACGATTTCTCTCCCGTAAGCGTTTCTCGTGAACCACCCCTACTCCTCTGAGTTTATCCGAAGGCCTCATTGTCATTGTCATTATAAATTTTGGGAGAGTGAGTTACCTCACGTTCATTTAGGCCACAAAAGTACAGCTCCCCAATTTGGGTATCACCCAAGCCATCCAATCCTTTGGATTTTCTTGAGGACATCCGCAACTGGGGTGTTGCTGATTTCGACCACATCAGGCCGCCCAACATGGATCCTCTGACTGTTGCGAGAGCTGGGCAGTGACGCAGGACGTGTTATGCCGTCTCGTCATCTCCGTTGCATCCTCGACAGTTTGGGCTGTCCGCCAGTCCCATCCTGTGCATGTGTTGTTTTAGGATGCAGTGTCCAGATAAAATACCTACAGCTACTAGTCGCAGGTTCTTTCGGGACAGTTACACACAAAATTTGGCTGTCTTTGGCGAGGATGCTGTAATAGCAGCCATTGTATGACGACAACTATCAGTGTTTACCCATCTTCGTGTGAAGTTTTTTAGGATTTCTTGGTATAGCATAAAGCTTAATGTCGTCAGGGATATAGGAATAACGGGTTCTGGTCCCCAAATAGGTTGTTCGGAGGCCACTCTCGCAGTCTCAGCAGCCTCCTCATTTTCGTAGTTTCCGTCATGTCCTTTCACCCATATAAGAGAAATGACGTTATCTTTTGAGATATCTTCGAGAGCTTTATGGAACTGCAGTACCACTCCTCAGCTAATTGGTAATTTTGCAACTACCCAGGGCTAGTAAAGCGGCTCTGCTGTCACTGTAGATACCAATACGTTGGTTCTTGATCTGTCGTTCAAGAATTGCCTTTGCACCATGCATTATTTCCACTATCTCCGCTTGGAGCCAAAAGCGTTTTTCCATCTTTCCTGTTGCAGTTGAGAAGTACTGTTCAGAACAAAAGATCTGCTGATCTCTGAAGTAATACTTCTGTACAATAATGTCCGACCGGACGCGACGGCTCGCTCTCATTGAGTAATTCAATATTATATTTTTTAATCATGCCCCATACAGCCCCGACTCAGCACCACGTAACTGTCACCTCATCCTCCATCTTAAGAATTTTTTCAAAACCCGCGACTGTTTTCTTGATGCCACTACCTCAAAACAACGGTAAAAATATTGCTTTTCACCAATGCGGCAACCTTCTATGACGAAGGTATACAAAAACTTGTACCAGGATATATATTTTTTTAACTTTACATTTTTATTTACGACCGATCGGCCCTTAATTTCCCAATAAGCCTCGTATTAAATCGACGACATAACTTGTAACTGATGGTAATATTACAAAGTAACATAGACGTGTATGTCTAAGCTACCTAGAAAGTTATTGTTAGCGCTGTTGGCTTCTGTGGAACATGGGCGTTATAAAAAGACAAACGTTTCGGAATGGGAACGCTACGATTTCGAGAGATTCATCAACAAATATTGAACATATCGCCGTCAAGTAAGAATTCGCCGCCATAAATAAAATATTGGTTAGAAAATCATTAAATTATTTTACGTTTTTCGTGAATAATATTAGAAGATATGACTTCCGTTCCATGATAAAGGCTCCCCCGTATAATAGCGTATAATTCAATTTAGACATAACAAAACGTTATAAAGTAAAATTTACTACAGCACAAGCTCCAAATCATACGAACTATTATCAAGTATAAAATATGGCATATGATTAAGTTATTATCTTTCTAAACACCACATTTTAATAGAATTTTTAGCAATCAAGTCATCATATCATGTTATACGTATACGAGAATGGTTCATCAATTATTGTCCCTAACATAAAAGGCATTGACCGACAAATGAATAATTCTTTTCTAGAAACTTCAGATATCGAAATTAATGTAAACTACTCAAAAATGAATAGAGATATTGCAGTGTAAGACACTTAAAGACAACACCAATCGCATTTATAATGCAAACTACCAAAACAACAAAATGTAACGTCTTTTTAGTCATGAAAATTACAACAAAGGTACGTTAAAAGAAGAAATTTAACAATATTGTATGAAAATCGTTATTGCCTCCTTTCACTTAACTTAAATTTATTGAATTCTAATACCACGTGGCACCTCCTCTGGCAGTAATAACTGTTCTGCACCTTGCTGGCATACTCTCAGTGCAATTATCAATATGTTGTTATGGAATTTGGTGCCACAGTACCGGCAATACATCCCTCAGCTGTTGAACAGTGGTAGACCTTGGATTATGATGATCCAGCTGTCTCTACAAAAGGTCCCACACATGCTCGATGTGGTTGAGGTCTGGAGATAGCGGAGGAAAAGTAAGATGGTTTATTTCCTCATCTGGAAGCATATCTAAAACAACCCGAGCGCGATGCGGCGTTGCGTTGTCTTCAAACAAAACAAAATGTTCCCGTCCAACAGTGTTGCGACGGTTCAGAACATGGTCCATAATGATCTCTTGAGCATCACGTTGGCCCATGAGTGTACCATTAAAGATGTGGAGGTCAGTACACCATCCTAAAGAAATTCAAGAAAGGCAGCGACTGGTTGTATATACTGAGGTAAGGTACGATGTCCGGCAGTACGATATACTCTTTGACGCCGGCTATCATTGCTGAAAAAATACCTGGTCTCGTCCGAAAACAGTATATCATCCCACGGTGTCGCTTCTTGAAGCCTACATCTTGACCATTCCACCCGGTGTCTTCGTTGAGCCACAGTTCTTGCAGGACATCTCAGGGGGTGGTTTGAGGTAAGTCCTACCTCAAACAATCAATTTCTCACAGTTTGATCGGAGACTCGAGTTCCTGTGGCATTCTGGAGCACTTGCTGTAGATGTCGAGCAGTTGAAAAGGGATGCATTCTTGCATTAATTACCAGAATCCGATCCTCACGAGGTGTTGTGATGCGAAAAGATCCATTTCCAGGCTTTTTTGCGGTCGTACCTGTTTCTCTAAAGCGCGAAAAGACACTGAAATTACACTCTGCGTGGTTCCTAACATATCAGCAATGTGACTATGCGATCTCCTGTTTGGTGCATAGCAACGGCTAAATTTCGTTGTTCTATTGTTAATGGTTTCTCTGTATTGTTGTTTATTATAAAGAACACAAAGTAACACACGAATAAAATAACAACGAACAAAAAAAAATCTTAATAAAACAGGAAGATTATTCATTCAAACATACAAACTCGACTTGACACTAATATGGTCAAATAATTGCACCTAGATTTGATACTTTTTTTGTTTTTTTAACATCAAACATTGCCGCTTGCTCTAATTATCAATAATAGACGACCATTAGCCGCCAAATACAAACGTATATGTTTTATATTAGAATATCCGTATTCATTTTTGAGTAGTTTATACCAAGTTGTAGGTGCCTATTTTCTTGTTTATAGAAGTTATAGAAGACATTTAATATTACCTTGGTGCTGGTAATTGTGTTGAAACGGAAAAATTCGAGACAAGGACTGTGATAAAATCCCTTCCCAAGAAGGATTTATCGCCACAAGAAATTTATAATGACATGTTCTGACTGTTGGATGATTCTATCCCGTCATATCAAGTAATTAAGAATTGGGGCCTGGATTTCAAATTAGGAAGGAAGTCCTGTCGACGTGCACCACGTGCTGGACCACCAAAAATCTGTTGTCACTCAAGAAAATATTGATTTGGTCCATGATATGGTACTGAGTGACAGGAGAATTACGATCGAATATATTGCTGAGACATGCGGCTTTTTCATTAAGAGAATTTTGCACGAGGTATTGGGTCTGAAAAGTCTGCGTACGATGGATTCCGAAAATGTTGTCACCTGATCAGAACCGGGCCAGATTTCCTACTGCTGCGAGTAATTTGAGATTAATGGACACGGAATTAGCTGCATTTTTTAAACAATTGTTACTTTAGATGAAATTTGGATTCATTACTTTGATTCAGAGTCAAAACAGCAGAGTATAGAATAGTCTCTCACCTCTACGAAAGTTCCGTGTGACTTCGTCGGCCGGAAAGATAATGGCAAGTGTTTTGGGTTTCTGAGAGAGTTCTCCTTGTTGATTATTTACCACGTGGTCACACAATAACAAGATAATTTAGGCAAAACTCATACCAAAAGTTCATGAAGCTTTAAAACAAAAAAAACGTGGATAAATGAAACACGGCGTTCTGTTCCACCGATAGTCAACGCTCCCACTCAAAGAGCTGTGTTTCTATATCCTCTATCCACAATGCGGGTTTGAAATTTTAGAACAACCCCCATATTCGCCAGATCTGGTCCCCAGTGACTTTCACCTGTTCCCCAAATTAAAAGAGGGAACTCATTTTTTGAACGATGAAGAGGTGATGGCTGCTACGAATGAGTGCTTTACAGTGCAGGACAAAATGTTTTTTTTTTTCTAAAAGCATTCAAGGTCTGCATCATCGTTGTACTAAGTGTGTTAACCTTTAGGAGATCATGTTGAGAAATAAAGTTGTTTCAAATGTCTAAGTCATTTACTTCTGTATCAGGGACAATAAATAATGAACCACCCTCTATTGTGAAATAATTGAGTACTACTCAGTCAGAAAACTTTACTAGGTTGTATACAGCAATATATTATTGAATATCGTGTGACGGCTACACATAAAAAAGACTCGAAATGTTTAATTTAAAATACAGTTTCCAAAGGTGTAAGCAATGTATTAATTTTATTAAAGGGAAGCAAGTTTAAACGCTTAGAAGAACGATGGTAACACGACATGTATTAAAATAAGTATTCCAATGTGTTGCATGTCTCTTGACGACGTTAGGAAATTGTTATAATGATGATCTGCCACAAAGAACATTGAATGAAATACATGGAGTTAAAATAAGAGAGCTTTCGTTTTCTTTCATCATGTTTTATCTAATGGTGGCGCAATATGTAATGTCAATATTTATTATTTCTCATATTATTAAAGATTTGGCCGTTGTTCGCTTCTATTTACTTAAGTTGCAAGTAATAAAAATAGTTTAAGTGCAGACCGCCCCAATCTCGAATTGTTTGCTTTTATATTTCTAGAATTTTCTTAATTGTACAACATAAACTACTTTTTACTGCTAATTGCTAAAGAATTTGCAGGGCTTGTTTAATAAGTTCGTTTCACCAAGTAATAAATGCAATGTTTAACCTGTAACGGACACAGTTAATTATTTTGTAAGCGATAAACGTCATTCTACACAATTTATGAATGTGTACTTAGTTTATCATTCTGTGGATTGATTAAAAGTAGTTCATTCTTTTTTAAAGTATCATTTTACCTTCTCTAGTTACTTAAGCGTAAGTAATGCAATAAAATGCCGCAATGAGAATATGGCATAATGACCATTTGTGCTTCTCTATGAAGAAGCACATAATCAAACAATGAAGTGTGTACTAGTTTAAATGGATTGTAATTAACTAGTTTTTTTCTATATTATGTGAATCATATTTGCAATCCATATTTGCGTGAGAGCTGGCGTAAATATCGTGGAAACGTTAGGAAAATGCAAATCTTTATATGTATACAAAATGATTTAACAGATAACAAGTACGCATCAGGGTGTCCTAATATGTTTAAAAGAAACCATAAGATGTCTAATAGACAAAATACAAGACTTATTTGAAAATTACTATAACTATTTCTCTACATCTACACAGTCAATATTCGAAATTAAACAGTTATCATATCGTGGCAGCAGGTTCTGCATACCTACGCCATAGAGCGTTGCAGCCTATGACGAAAACCAATTTTGTACCGTCGCTTTTAGGTCGTTGTCGTCGAGAAACTGATCGCGGGTTCTTAAACAAATTCTTTAAGATACAGGAAGACTGGAAGAGGGTGATAGTCACTCGGTGGTAAGTTGGGGCTCTATGAAGGATGGTTAAAATATTTCTCATTGTTCGCGTTTCTTCGGCCATCTCTGAAATTCCTGCACGAGTGTCTGAACTATCACTCAATCATGATGCCTGGACCTTAAACCTCGCTTATTTGACCGTAAATTTCGGCAGAGTCTTCGTATTTTGCATGGAGAAAACGAGTCACAGCGCGCACTTCATACCTGGCCGGATTTTAAATCGTAGTGTTTATTTTAGCGCTTTATTATACAACTGAATAGAATGACAGAACCACGATAAAGTGACGTGTGGCTAGCGCATCAGCCACAAAACACCAAATTGACTGCGCCCTTCATTTGGCGGAAATAGTTTCCAAATAAGCCTCGTACATTATCAATTCCTAATTTGATGAAGTAAAATACATACTTTATTTTATATTAACTAACGCATGGCTGTTGGCAAGAAAAACACTTCTTTATTTTGATCAGGACAGACAGTGGTCAGAAATGGATTTAACATGTTAAAACCACTGGCAAAAATTAAATAGGGTGTTATTTCAATTTTCGTGGAACAGGAAACTTTAAAGTCAGATAGTAATAGGTTAAATGGGTTCAGACAGATATTAGTAGGGCGACAAAGCCTTGCCTCCCGAGAAATATTACCAGTAACCCACCTTCATTTTAATAAAAAAATTTATTTAAAAAATGGAGAAACTTCTGTGTGTATTGAATAACAAAACAGCATACTGATATTTTGTAATATGACTGACCTTGCACAGCAACAATGTTACGCTTGAGAAATCTTATTGAGTTTTATTCTTAAAGAACGTGTTGAAACGACTTTTGCCAATAATTGAGGAAGTTCTAGTTTTAAGCGGAAATGTATTTATTTTCTCCAATATTGTAATCTAGAATCTGAAATTAAAAATCAAATATATTTTCGAAATTTCAAAATTGAAATTAAAATGTAATTACTTTCTATCATGTAAAATTAAGTATATTGTTCGGAATGATTCTCCCAAACCTTCATTAAAAGGGGACGGTGGGTTCACTTCAAAAGTTGCTACTGAACTCAGAAAGCGTTCAAACTTAAATTCCAAGACAATTATCGTGTTTTGCGCCACGCATTGTGAACTTTGTTTTCTGTTGTATTGTATTTGCTCAAGACTATGCACGTATAAATGTATGCCATTACGACGATCTATTTTACTTGTTTGTAATGTGACAACAATTTGTATGAAGAAGCACATTTTGGTAATCCGTTTTCTTAGGAGGAACATACTTTATTGATTTCTTTATTACTAGTTTACAAAAATTTTTTAGAAAAATAACCTAGATAGACTAACAAATACGTAGTGAACGCTTGACTTTCTTGAACAAAAAAAAATAAATAATAATCTTACAGAACTTAAAAAGCTGAGGGTTAAATTAATGTCTACTATCAAAAAAATCATATTTTCAAAATAAATATAGGGAAAAGCATGTACAATTCCAAATAATATAAACTATGTAATTAAATCCAAAACTTCAGATATACGCATTCATTTATAAAAAGCTTCTAATTCATATTAGACGGTTCGCCGAAACACGTACAAATTTAAATTCATACTAATTCGCGGTTTCAAGTGCGAACATAGCACATGCGAAAACAATTTAACGTTCATGCGATACACCTTGATAAATGTAGGATATTTTTATTAACAACTAAATCGGGATTGTGCGCATTTCGAAAAACTCTAGATATGAGTTCGTTTTAATATCTAAACAAATCAGTAAATGACTTTGTGCTTCAAAATTTAACGTATTGGAGACACCAGAATTAAAATCAGATTTATCGTGGATATAATTTAATTTAACAACATGCAAGCGTGAAAGTATTTTTCATTTTACATTAGGAATCCCTATTACAATAGCTTTCCAAAAATTAATAAAGAAGTGACGAAACCATTGCATATTAAGTCTTAGTATAAGCGAATACAATAAATTAAATTAATAATCGACGAAGGAAACAACATTAATAAATGTTCGAATAAATTGCTCCCCTCTGCCAAGCAGTAGCCCAAGCGATTGTAAAATCCGGTTCTCACATTAGCAAGCATTTGTGGGGTAATAGTTGCAAATGCATCCTGAATTTTAATTCGTAGTTCGTCCAGTATTGTAGCTCTTCTTCAAATCCATAAATTTTCGACTTAATGTATCTAGGCGGCCAAGGAATTGTGCTTATGGTTCCAATTACACGATTAGGAAATGTGCTTGCTAAGTATTCCCGTGCGGCTAACGTATTGTGGGCAGGCCAACCATCTTGTTGGAACCAAATTTCATGCAGTTTGATACCTGGAACTTGACGCAAAGCAGGAACGATTTCATTTTTCAGCATATCAAGGTATTTTGGACCATTTAGGTTCCCCTCGATAAAAAATCGTCCAATATTGTTATCACCCAATAATCCACTCCACAAATTCAACTTTCGTGGATATTGAGATCGATAACTCTAATGCTTGTGAGGATTATTTCGCGACCACATACGACAGACGGATGGACTGTGTCGACTATTTATTGGAAACGTGCATTCGCCGGTGAATAGAATTTTGCTCAGGAAATTCATGTCATTGTTCGATTTTTCCATTATGTTCTCACAAAATTCCATTCCCCTAATTTGGTAATTTTAGTAATTTGTTGGGTTTCCGATAGTTTATAGGAACCATATCCATTTTTTCTTAAATCTTTTAATGCAATACTGTGATGGACACAAGTATCTTGAGCCATATTTCTGAAAGACCGGCATGGATCTACTTCTACTGCAGCACATATTCTTACTTCTTGCATTTCCTGATTAACATTTCTTGGGCGTAACGTTTTTTTATGATTGGCTGGAGAGAGACAACCGTGTTGCTCAAAGGACCTTAAAATTCGGTGTATTGTATTAGTACATGGGATAGGTTGATTTTCGAACGTTACTGCAACCGCTACAAAGCCATTTAATAATTTGTACTTTCTTGTGCACTTCATAGACATTTATATCAATATTACTGATATTATTCTGGTTTTTAATTTAAAAAAAAACGCAAATTCCGTCAAACTGTGAGAGGCAACTGTCAAATTAAAATCGTAGTTAATGCTAATGTGATAAAAAATTAAACTCGTCGCATCTATTTACCTATGACTAATATTAAAACGTCAAGATGCATACCTCCAAGTATTTTTTATATCCTATGTTGGTAGTGCAAACCGCCAATCGCTAGAGACAAGCAGATTCGTAGAAGCTGTATCTTTATATAGGGCGTCTCGAAAATGTGTAGACACAGCCTTCTGGGCCCAAACTAAGGCGAGCTAACTCAACTTACCTACCATATATGAAAAGTTTACGATTACGGAGTTATAGTCTTCGAAAGTGAGACTGGTCGGATCACTTTTCTGCTTATAATTATGGTAATAGTTGGACTAATGTTTTGAAATTTTATGTGCATACCTTACTCATAAACGTTGCAGGTTAGGGCACAGTTTCGTTTTAATAAGTGCACCAGAGATGTCCCGAGTGGGAGGATCAACTACTGTTTTCTACAATATCTTCTACATTATTTTGTTTTTATTATTTCTGATGAAATAATCTTATTCGGTATGCAAAATACCCAAAAAAGGTACTCTTGTTAAAAGTCGATAAACTCAACCGTTTTCGAGATAGTTCATATTTTATGAAAAATCGATATGCCGTGAAAATTTTGAAACTTCTTATTATAAGGATTAAATTTGAAGCATAGATGCAGGACAAGACAATAACAAAAGCTCATACGAACATTTGTCCGCAACCGCTGAGTTTACAAGGAACAACCCAATAAATGTATTATCTAAACATAATCTTATTTATTAACGCTAATATGATTTGGATGTTTCAAATATTTAAGTCTTCCAAACATAGTCGTTTTAATTTATTATGTATTATTTGTTGTTGTTAAGAATTGTAATTTATAACTATTGCTGAGAGCATCTAAGACTTGGTAAGACTTGGTATCACTTGTTTGTGGATGTATTTTATGTTACAACTCCCAAGTATATATTACCTCAGCTTTATATTAAATATATTTGTATACATCACTTTGAACACGACGTTTTCAATCTGTTAAAGTTAGTGGTTAATACCACCCTGTTCCAAAAGCTTCCAGCCCTGCCTAGGAATAGGTAGACCGTATTCGTTTTGTATTTTAAAAATATGAAACTGCTAACAACTAGGGAATAAAGAAATAAAAATACTTTGATATGCAGACTATATTCGCTGAAAATGAAGACAATTTACAGAGGCTCTTTCATGCATTTCAAACAACATCTCAATAGTATAACGTGGAAAGGTCATTATAGAAAACAGAAGCTGGTAACAGCTAAGGAAACAAGATGATGTAAATTAGCTCTTAGTAACAAGTCGATCGAATAAGTAATTAAGTTTAAATACCTGAGTGTAGAAATTTCGAGCGACAGAAACCTAAAAACAGAAGTTAGAGCGCAAATAAACAAAGCTGCAGCGGCCTCAGGATGCTTAAGGGATAGGGCATGGAACAACACGTGCATGATTATAAAAGCAAAGGTGAGGACTTGTAGAAAGTGTATTCGCCCATTAATGACGTATGCGGTAGAGACAAGGGCCGATACCACACTCACAAAACGAAAACTCCGAACAACAGAGATGAAGATAATAAGTAATATAACTGGAAATTCACTTAGAGACAGAATACCAATGAAAACATCCGACAAATATGCGAAGTTCAGAATATTGTAAGATGGGCAAGACAACGAAGAAGGTAATGGAACGAACATGTGACACGGATGAAAAATGGCACTAGTAAAAATCGCAAGAGATCTAAGACCAACAAAGCTAAGGCCAATGGGAAGATCATCTAAAAGGTGGAGAGGCTGCTGGACATCATCATCACAAGAGTAGAGCATGGGTAGAAAAACATTTCACTCGACCTAGAAGAAGAAGAAGAAAAACCGAAAAACAGAAAGTGAGAGAATACTGATAGTCTCCTGTTGTCCGACTAAAAGGTCTTCGCTGAACTCGATTCACAATTATGTATGGAAACAGATTGAAACCTATCAACACCGAACGGACACTGGCAGATTTCCCATTAGGCTAAGTATATTGAAGCCTACGGCGGCAAATTTTCGGGAGAACATTTGCGAAGGCACGATGACGTAGCTAAATGTTTTGGCCAATTGAATTAATAATTTCTCGGAAATGTTTTCTACCTTTCGAAATACGGCACGAATTCACCGCCCACCACACCGCCAAGTGAAATGGCAATCAATATAAAGCCTTATTTATTGTTAAGGATTACTTTGTTCTTTTATATTTTTAATAAAGACGTAATTTCTTTCTATTTACCTACATATTATATCCAATTTTAGATATGTTCAGAGGCGTAACTAGGTATACGCAAAGGAAGATTTGCCAAGGCCGCCACCTCGAGGAAGGCTCAAAAGGCGCTAAATTTGCGAATACTTGCGAAAAGGCGAACATAAAATAACGACCAGGAGCAAGAACATACAAAAAAGATCACCAATGTATATTAAGCATGCTAAAAATAAGACAGTTCTAGATATTGAGGAAAAAATAGGCTACGTGGAAAAACTACGTAGAGAAACTATTCGAGGATCTTATAAGCAAGAATGCATTCCGGCGGAATATTTGAGGCATTTGGAAGAAATCGGAATAGATAGGTTAGCAGAACTTTTTAACTTAATATGGCCCTTGCCCAACAATGGGGATGTAGCGACGTAATAAACAAACAAAAAATGTACCAGTGGAATTAATACCAACAGAATGGCTGCAGTATACTTTTGTTACATTACCGGAAAATCGCAAGTTCATAACTGTCAAGACTACAGAACCATTAGCCTAATGTTTCACACTCTAAAGGTATTTCCTCATATCATTTACTTTAGAATCAAACAGAAAGTTGAAGAATATATAAATCAATCTCAGTTTTACTTGTGACAAAATCTTGGATCGAGTGAAGCAACAACGACATTCACGAAAAAGCGAAAATAAAAGAAAAAAACAACTATATTTAATGAAAAAACAGCAATATGGGTCAAGTACTTGCTGCTATAACCCTTAGCATTCAGAGCAGCATGACATAGACGCGGCAAGGGGTCGATTAACTTATTGATAACGTCATTCGGGATACACTTCCATTCCTCCTTAAGTTATTCTTCTAGTCCTTGCGAGTACTGACACGACGCCCTAACCCCTCGTATAAATGCTGTGTAGTGTTCAGGAGAGGAGTCTGGCTGGGCCAGTCCAGAACTCTCACTCGCCACTTATCGAACCATTACTTCACCAGACCTCACAAGCGTCTGTGGTCGTTGCCTTGCTGGAAAGTTAATGATCTGCCACACTTATGACGTGCCCACGGCGGAAAGACTTTCTACAGAATATTCTCGTAGACATCCATGGTCATAATGCCCTGAATTGTGTACAGGGCCGACACTATAGGAACTGAAACATCCTCACACCATCACGGAACCACCACCGTGCTTGATAGCCGGAAGCTGATACTTGAGTTGGTAACAGGACGTCGAATATAGTTTACATTTTCTTTGCAGGTCGACGTCCCGTGGGTCCTACTTCCTGTAGATGATTCCTGACAGTGCGTATATACATACAGGAAAAAGCTTCGGTCGCGCTTTACATCCTAATAACGTAAGCGGTGAGATGAGGATTCCTTCGGGAAAGTCGGACGACATTGCGGTCGGTGAGACGAGAAGTGTAACGAAGTTTTTCGGATATACAGGGTTTCACGACGTGACTACTTCGTATACGTAATCTTTAGACAAAATATAGTTAAAAATTCTAATAAAAGTTTGCCCTAAAATAAACCGTTTTCAAAATACAGAGTGTTAAATTATTATTTATTAAATAATTACAGTTTCAGGAAAGCCAATATCTATTTTTATTTTAGTTTAAATTCACTATGAGGTTTGTTCAAAATGGCCACCGTTGCTCTCGAGACACATTATGGATCTTCTTAAGGGAGATCTGGTTTCCCTACGTAACATGTCATTGATATTTCGAATTAGTTTTGCTGCCTCAAAAATGCGTCTTCTAAGATCAGTCTGAACAGTCTCTTATGGTGTTTGGTATACCATATCTTTTATATGGCCCCACAAATAATAATCAAAACAAGTTAAGTCCGGAGATCTTGGGGACCAGGGATGATGGTCTCTTCTACAAATTACACGTCCTTCAAACCGTTGATTCGAAGATTGTGTTACACGTAACGCAAAAGTGCGCAGTGCATCGTGCGGGTACCACATACCATGTCTGATCGCCAGAGGGACATCATCTAACAATCCTCCCAAATATTCTTCTAGAAAATTTAAATATCTGTCTGCGGTTAAATGGTTCTCAATAACGAATGGATCAATGAACATGTTATCAATAATTCCAAACCAGTATTCATTGAAAACCTATGTTGATAATTTGACACTGTGATTTCGTGTAGATTCTCCAAATCTCAAGAGTGGCTGTTCTTCCTGTTCATTAATCCATTCCTTGTAAATGTTGCCTCATACGTTAATAAAATTCTATTAGGTAGGTTTCGATTTTGAATGATCCAGCGGCAAAATTCCATACAACTAGCGAAATCTGTAGGTAAGGGGGCTTGAACAGGCTGGATATGAAATGGATATAAAGCATGACGTTTTAATGTTCTCGAAACTCGCATTCGTGATACATTAACTTGTGCAGATACACGACGAACAGAGGTGCTGGGATTATTATCAATTTCTCGCAGTATGTTGTCCTCATTGTCTAGTACTTGCTGTATTGGACGCTCAGTCTACGGTTTCGGGAAAGTTCTGTGTTCACGTAGCTGGTTGTGCATTCGTTGGTAAACTCGTCGGTCCGGTAGTCGCCGATTTGGAAATCTCAACCCATATTCTCCAACAGCTGCTACTAAGTTTCCATCACAAAACCGTACATGTAATGGATATCGGTGTATTCTCGTGTTGCAAATGTAAACATTATGAACACTGTTAATGAGCAGTTACATATGAGAGTTCGAGTTCAAACGCTGAAAAAAATTATTGTATATTTACGTAAACGTTTAGTAAATATCACGATCACGATCTGCCTATTTCAATCCACTGGTGGATGTAGGCTTTTCAAAGGAGGCCTCCTGATCTTTTTATATCGTCTCTCCGCCTGGTGTACGGTCTGTCGCGATTTCTTTGTCCTTCTCTGGGTCTCCACTCCAGTAGCCTTTTCGTCTACCTGTTATCTGATCTTCGTGCCACGTGTCCAGCCCATTTCCATTTCAATTCCGCTGCTCTTTCAATAACGTCTGTCAGCTTAGTCTGCTCTCTGATCCAGATGTTTCTTTTACGGTCTGTAAGTTTGATGCCTAGTATTAATCTCTCATGAGCTCCTTGAGTTACAGCTAATTTGTTTGCATGTTTATTTCGCAAGGCACTAAGCTTCTGATCCATATGTAAGAACTGGAAGTATGCATCGGTTGTATAACTTTCCCTTTAAGCTGTGGGGTATGTTTGGCATAAATGTTTCTTTTAGCTGCCCGAAGGCCGCCCACGAAAGAGAGATTCTTCTAGTTATTTCATCGCTCATGTGGTCTTTATTGGTTGTTATTTTTTGTCCCAGGTATAAGTAGCTCTCAACCTCTTTCACTCGTTGTCCTTCCAGTTGTATATTGTATATAGTAAATATAGATAGACTTTTAATTAGAGGTAAACGTAAGCTTAAAGACGAAGAAGCTTCTACTTCATCCGAAACGCCCAGTACCAGTACTAATCCTGTTATAAAATCAAAAACACGAAAATATGATCAAGCATACTTAAACTTCGGTTTTCAAGCATTCAAATAAGTGGTGAAAAAAAACCTCAATGTATTATTTGCCTCAACATTTTGGCTGCAGATAGCATGAAAGCCAATAAATTGAAGAAGCATTTAGAACTCTGCACAAAAAATATGTCGATAAGTCCCGCAAATTGTTTAAAGAGAAACTTAATCTCTCGGAAAACAGAAGACAAATTTCCACAAAACTCTTACAATAAATGACAAAGCTTATTGGCATTATACAAAGTGTCTTATAAAATAGCCAAATGCAACAAGCCACATACGATTGCAGAACAACTAATTTTACCAACTGCCATATACACGGTAGAAACAATGTTTGGTGAATGCTATGCTAAGCAACTCAAGAATATTCCTCTGTCAAACGAATTAACGATATATCTATGGATATACAACAACAGCTTGAATCTGAGTTAGTTGGAAAATTATTTGTCATACAACTTGATGAAGCAACAGATAGCAGTATTGATTTGCTATATCAGATTCTGTCAGGGAGCTGCAATGGTTGAAGACTTGCTATTTTGCAAGCCTATACAAGGAAGAGTAACTGCTGTCGAGTTGTTGAGAATTACAAATGATGCTATTGTAAGCGCAAACTTGCAATGGAAGGATTGTGTTGGAATTTGCACCGGTGGAGCTCAAGCCATGTCTGGTAGATATAACAGTTTACACATACTTGTGAAGAAGGAATCTCCAGGAGTAGTCTGGACACCCGGCATGGTTCATCGGGAAGCTTTAGCATCAAAATCGCTAAGTCCTGAGCTAAATATTGTTCTGATAGTAGTTATTAATGTAGTTAATTATATAAAATCAGAAAATCAAGGAATTTTTCTGCTTTTTGTGAAGATATGGGAGCTGAACATATATCATTGTTGTTTTATTCTTCATCCAGATGGTTGTCACGCGGTAAGATGTTTAAGCGCGTCTACGAACTGGGAAATGAAATAGCGATATTCTTGAGCGAGGAGGGTCATAAGCATGCGGAAGAATTCTATAACAATTTATTTCTAATGAATTCGAAAAACTTAATTCACTCAATCTTCAACTTCAGGGAAATAATACAAATATATTTGATTTAAGTGAAAGGGTCAACGCTTTTTGTAAGAGAATACAGTTATGGAATAACAAATTAGAAGGCAATTTCTTTGAGATGTTTCCCACAATGTGTGAATTTATCCAGAGTTACCCGCCGAAAGAGAATCATAAAAAGTTGTTGCTAAAGTCAGTGGAGGGTCATTTAGAAAACTTTCAGCAAATACATTTTCGCAGAAGAAGACATTAAATTGGGTGACTGGAATTGGGTAATACTTACTTACTTACTTAATTCTCTTCATGCCCAGTGGAACATAGGGCATTCACGACATGTCTCCACCTCACTCGGTTTTGGGCCTCGACCTTAATCTGGTTCCATGTTTTATTGAGCATGTTGAGTTCCCTGTGGACGCTTCTCCTTCCTGTTTCCTTCGGTCTATCACGCTTCCTCTTTCCAGCTGGACTCCATTCTAGCGTTTGTAACGTTATATCCCTCTGTGGTTTCCTTTAGAGTGTGGCCTATCCAGCTACACTTTCTTTGTCTAATTGTTTTGCTTATAGGTTCCTGGTGTGTGCGTTCCCATAGTTCGATGTTTGTTATTCTATCCGGCCATTTGATTCTTGGTATTTGTCTGTGGCATTTATTTACAAAAACCTGTATTTTAGATGTTGTCTTTCTTGTGACCTTCCAGGTTTCTGCGCCATATAAGAGTACACTTTTAACGTTCGTGTTGAATATTCTTATTTTGGTGTTTAGAGATAATTCGTTTGAGCTCCATGTTGTTCTTAATATATGAAAGGCATACTGTGCTTAGCCTATCCGTGATTTGATGTCTTGTTCTGTGCCTCCATCTTTGTCCACTATGCTTCCCAAGTAGCAAAACTTCTCTACTCTTTCTAGATTTTCCCTGTTTAGTCTGATGTCATTTGGTCTATTTACATTGATATTCATGACTTTTTGTTTATTTTCAAGCCCAGTTTTTCTGCTTCTCTTGCTACTTTTTCCGTTTTATCTTGCATGTGTTCTTGTTTTGAAGATAGTAGGTATATATCATCAGCGAATTCCAAGTCTTCTAGTTGTGTGAAAGGGGTCCATTGAATTCCAGCTCTATTGTTTGTTGCTTTTGTCATGACCCAATCGATCAGTCTTAGGAAAAGAGTTGGTGACAGAATGCATCCTTGTCTTACCCCACTTCCTACCGGTGTCGGGTCTGAAGCACTCTCATGAATAACTTTTGTTGTGTAGTTGTTATAGAATTGTTTTATTATGCGTGATAACATCATTCTGATTGCCTAATTTAATAACACCATATAGGTATCAAATGTCATCCAGAACTCCAGTAAGTGGCGCCGCCGCACAGGGGGTGAGATAAACGGAAAAGGCCGGGAACGCGGCAAGGGAGGAGTTGAGTAAGGGATGCGTGGGTGGCGTGTCGTGGCGCGGGAATGTGTTTCGGAGTATTCATTGTTTCTCGGTGTAGATAGTTTTACTGTTTAGGTTAGTTAATGACTGAAGACGGGCGAGCGTAGGATTAATTGTTGTAAGTGTAGTAGATAATAAATGTGTATAGTGTAGACGCAGTGTTTTATTTTGGGTGATCTGTATTTCGAATTAAATTCGACACCTATAACTCCTTAATTAAAAACTACAGATAACATGCGAATGAACTTATCTGGTATTCCGTATATTTCTAGTATTTTCCACATCCACGTTCTGTCTACACTATCGAAGGCTTTTTGGAAGTCTATAAAGTTTAGGTATATCCTGCTGTTCATCTCAATGGACTGCTCTATGATAATTCGCAGTGTACAGATATGGTCAGTGCATGATTTGCGTGCTCTTAACCCTGCTTGGTTTTGTCTTAATGCCTGGTCTATTGCTTCTTTCATTCGCTCCAGCATTATGCGCGTTAGTAATTTGCTGAGTTTTATTATAAGCCCCGTCTTCCATTCCTGTGGCATCTCCTCGTTTTGCCAAATTTGGTTTACCAGTGTATGTATTACATCTGTGCTAGTTTCGACGTCGGCTTTAATTAACTCTGCTGTGATGTTATCAATGCCCGGTGATTTTGCATTTTTCATCTTCCTGATTGCTTCTTTTACTTCTTTACGTGTAATCTCTTGTGTGTTTATGTTCAGCATCTCCCTGATGTGTTCTTCTTCCTCTATCATTGGGGTAGGGTTTTTAGTGTTGTGTATGTCTGTGAAGTATTCTCTCCATCTGTTTATTTCTTCGTGGTCACTGCGTATGATATTTCCTTCTTTGTCTCGTATTTGGTTTGTCGACTACTACTCAACCCAGCTAGTTTCCTAGTAATATCATAGAGTTCCCTCATGTTGTTGTTTCTTGCCGCTTCTTCTGCCTCGTTTAACATTTTCTCCTGGTGGATCCGTTTGTCTGCTCTTGCACCCCTTTTAACTTCTTTGTGTTTGTTGCGGTAAGCTGCCTGTAATATTTCTTTTGTTTCTTCGTTTGTTGCTGATAGTATGCTGTTTTTTTTATTTCTCTGCGTTCTTCAATTTTCTTCCATGTTCTTTCGGACATCCATTCCTTGTCTTCTCTCCTTCAAATTTTAAGTATATCTTCGTCTGTTTCTAGATACATCTTCTTGCAAGTTTCCTACAATTCCTCTATATTCCTTTCCTGTCTTCATGTTGCATCTTCTTCTTTTTGTTCTGCGTTTTCTTCATATTTCATCTTTAGACATGTTCCGAATTTATCTTTGGTTTCCTTGTTCCTTAGCCACTGTGTGTTGAATATCTTTCTTTCTATCTTGTTTTTATTTCTTGTGGCTGCTAGCTTGATTTGGATTGTTCCCCTTACTAGAATGTGGTCCGAAGCAACATCAGCTCCGCGCTTTGCCCTGACATCTAGTAACGAGTGTCTCCACTTGCCGCTGATCACAATATGGTCGACTTGGTTACGTGTGTGGTTGTCCGGTGATATCCATGTTTGTTTGTGTATTTCCTTGTATTGGAATATGCTTCCACCAATGACCAGGTTATTAAATAGGCAGAAGTCTGTGAACATTTCGCCATTTTCATTCATCGTTCCAAGCCCTTCTCTCTCCGTTACACGTTCCTTTCTTTTGTTGTCTGCTTCTATCTTTGCATTCATATCACCCATTAGTATGAGTATATCTCGTTTATTTCTTTCTTGTATTTTATCGATTGTCGTTTGTAGTTGCTATAAAAGTCTTCCTTGAGTGTTTTTTCTTTGTTGTTTGTTGGGGCGTATGCATTTATTATTGTGGTGTTTACGAACTTGGTTTTGAATCTTGCGGTTATTATTCTTTCCGATATCGCTTCCCACTCCATCAACGAGTCTGCTGCTGTGCGTGATATCATGAAGGCAATTCCCTCGGTATGGTTTGCGTTTTCTTCTGAATTGGGTAATAAATCCCTTTAAAAGTATACCTACCAGCCTATTTCTGCAAGAAGTGATAGATCTTTCTTCAAATACCATCATCATCATCATCATCATCTGACAAGGAATTGACTCGAGGGTCAATCCTGGATTATGCCAGGCTCACCCTATGCCAGTAGGTGGGTACGAATTTACGGGATAGCGTGGGATCGGGTGGGGCATTGCACAACGTTAGCATGTCTGCAATGCATACCGCAAGACACCGCTGCTGCAACACCGGGTAGTTAGTAAACTACGCATCAATGGGTGTTGAGTACGTAGCCGAGATCGTTATGCTCTTAAGCAGTTGAACCTACTAACTTTGATAGCAAAGTTTCACAATGTTCTGATTTCACATTTACCTCGTCTTCTAAGGTTACATAGTGCACCTGTCTTAGTTTCCCAGGTAGTAATGGCTTCTTAAGAGGTACTCCCTGACTGAGTTAAACTGCCCTTTATGCTATGAGACTTCTGAGCCTAATAGCCTGGGGATCGAGATTTACAGTGTTCGGAGGTCTTATCTAGTTAATGTGGAAGGTGAACAGAGTGCTCCTATTCTAGGTGCCTAATGACTAACTAACTACTGGAGATTGACCGCCCGGATTTCCATTCGGCTTCCATTGCGTTGGCCGTTTGCTTCGGGATTGAACGTTCGGCGTTTCCCTAGCCGTCCCGTATAACTCGGCTTACCTCTCGTCGGACATCGTCTCCTCTTCGCGCCCATTCCTCCCATGTCTCTGTAGGCATGCCGGTGCCCTGTATGTCCCTCTCCAATGACGTCTTCCACGTGGAACACGGTCCTCCGATCTTCTTTTCCTCCGGCTGCATGACTTAAGCTTGCTGTAGAGGCTGGCTGGCCGGTCCTCTTAGACCATGCGCCCCGCAGTCACTTCCCGATGCAGTGAGCCGTCCAATACATCAAATACATATCCGACTCCCATCATGTAAATAATGTAATCCAAATCCTAGCGACCTTGTTCCAAAACATCCAAAACCAAAATATATATCCTAGTAGTCTTTTTTACATGTAAAATGTTTTGGAACAATAACATTTTTCGTTTTACACTAAAATGGAAATTTGCAATTTAAATGCAATTTATTAAATTATGTAAGGATGAACAGACTATCGATGACTGCGATAATAAATAATCCTAATAATATAAAAGAAATAATTAATATTATTGGCAATCTCCAGCATCTGTGTGAATCGTACAGAGTAATAATATTGAATATGTTTACATTGCTTTTAATAATAAAACTGCAATACGCTGGGCTGCTCACATACACAATTATATATAAAATTGATATTGAAATGACAATATTGTAATAAATACCAACGTTTGCAATATTCCTACCTATTCTTTGAATGATCTATAATTGTGGTTACACTCATAAAATCTTATCATTGTTTTTATTGCCAATTATAAATTTGCAATTGAAATACAATTTATTTAATTACGTAAGGATGAATAAACTATCAATGACCACGACAATAAACAATTCCAATAATATAGATGAAATAACTAATACCATTGGTGACAGTTTTGCAAAAGTGTTTAGTTTAGAAATGGCAGCTTTGTAGACCTTTCATACAGCAAAAATCAATACAAATCCTAGGAGCATTGTTAACGTGCAAGATGTTTATTCCTAAAATGCTTCGTGGGCAATATAATGGAAATTTTGCAAACTCTTATTTAATACATGTTAGCGCAAAGTCAATAACAAAAGATTTCGGTCTGATTCTTGGAATTATGAAGTCCAAGGAACGTATCACATTACATCATAAATTACGCCCATAAATGGTCTGCGAGACGGCTTGCCCGAAATATTGAAGTGTTTGTTGCTTGCTAGTCGTGATTGGTGCAGCAAATTAGCATACTTGGTAGACATATTTGAAATATTGAATACGGTACATACAAATATGCAGGCAAGGAAGGAAATATTCTGGCTTCAACTGACAGAATAAAGAGTTTGCAAGATAGATTAAATTTATGGTTAAGAGAAGTAAAAGAAGGGAATGTAATCATGTGTAAACATTTTCTACTATGACAACTGTGAAAATAATACCTCTTATTTCGGAACATATACAAATCATACTCAATAATATAAGTCACTACTTCTTCTTTAGGTTTGAGGATTACGATTCGCTAAGGAATCCATTCATTGTGGACGTTAATGAAGTAAAGATAAATCTTGAAGAGCAAGAAGCGCTAATTGATTTAAAGAATGACGGCAATTTAAAACTGAAGTGTAAAGAAGTGAATATTAATGAATTTTGGATACACACAAACCACAAAGCAAAGCTAAAAGAACTCTCACAATATTATTGCTAATCTCGACTTCATATTTGTGTGAATTTGGATTTTCGGCTCTTACATCCATCAAAAATAATAAAAGAGAACGTTTGCAAACAATCGAAAAAGAAATGAGTGTGTCTCTCCAATATTCCGCCCAGAGTTAAAAAATTTGTGCATCACGTCAAGCTCGGATCTCGCTTTAATTAAAATTGTTATTATTTACGTATTTACGCATCTTTGCGTAATTTGATATATTTGATAATAAAACTAGATTTAAAAAACAATAGCGAGACTATTATTTTACGTGTAGGTATTTCGACAAAAGCCCCTGGACTTAAATTTTGATTTTGAACACGTAGAAATGCTTTTTTGCATTAAAATGTTAGTTCAAACTATCAATTTTTAAATTTTTTCCCTTCCCCGTAGAGGAAGTCCCCTCCCCGGACCCCACCCCAGCGTTGCGCGTAATATTCGTTTTCGGAAAATATGCATAGGGCCCATTAGCCCCCATTAGTATTGGCAATCTCCAGCATCTATCTGAATCACACAAAAGTAATAATATTGCCAATGTTTACATTGATTTTAATAGTAAACCTGCAATACGCTGGAATACTCACAATTATATTTAAAATTGATATTGAAATGAAGATATTTTAATAGAAATACCACAGTTTTCAATATTCCTACCTCTTATTTGCACAATCTATAATCGTGGATACACTCATAAAATCATGGTATTGCTGTCTGATTTACAATGAAATGCTGTAGATTTACACGCAAGGCATTACAAAAGTCAAATTTTTACCATCTGGCACGTGTTCAAAAATAGCCGTAGTCGCCCTATTATCCTCGATGGAGGTTTATGACCGTATTCCCAGAATTCGGTTTCTAGTTGAGACGCCGTTCTTGTCGGCCACTTTATTGGTCAAAGGTTCCTACCTGCTCTCCCGTCCCGTGAAGCCCTTGTGCTAAACTTTCATGCGCTCTCATACATTTATTATAATATCTCCCGTTAGATTTAATTATATCTACATTAGATCCGACTAGACTACAATACTTTCACTTATCTTTATCTACATCTTCCCTCGATCTTGCTGTCTTTTCCGCTGGTTGATCGCTCCGCCGATTAAACAGTTGATCGCGGCACGCTTGATTGTTTTTATAATATACACTCTCACTTCACTTGGCGATTTCCTCCCCGAAATAATCTAAACTAATCGCGGGAAAGTGCCCTACAGATCCACTAAATAACTTTAATAGATTTAATAAACTTATTTGCAGGTATTTAGCGGAGCTCTGCTAGACGTGACCACCCTACTCGAAGTCCCGAACGGATCTCGATAGATCTTTCTTCAAATACCGCAGAAAAATTAAATTTTGTTATTAAGTCATTAACAAATTTCTGGAATGAACTGTCTTGTAACTATTGTCTTATTAAAGCAAAAAGAATTAGAGATACTCTTACCTTTGCGAAATTGGTTTTTCCACTGTAGCTGCGTTAAAATCTAAATATAGAAACAAACTTCAAACAGAAAAGGAGCTCCCTTGTACAGATTCGACGCCCCCCAGGGGGCGGCGCGCCCTATAGTGTGAGAACTGCTGTCCTAGACACACTGTATAACCAAAGCCATATTTCCTTACTGTATCAAAATAATAATAAAAATAGACAGAGAACTTGGTAAATGATTTATTAATATAAAAAAAAGTAACTTCTTTTACATGTAAGTATCAACATACTTAACTACATCAGAAAATAAGTACACATTTAAAGTAAAATATGTTTACACCTTAAAAATAAAAATCATTTTCCGTTGTCGTTTAAATGTGAATACTAGAGAATACTTTATTTATAATACCTACTGGATCAAATCTAATTTTTCCTGCTGCCTCTACGACGCATTGATGCTGTACACTGCGGGCAATACCATTTTCCTTTTGGAGGAGCAGTGATTCCAACACAAGGATAGTGGAACCACTCCGAAGGACACTAAAAAAATAATATTTACAATAACATTAAAAATTTTATTAGGTAAAAATGAAGAAGTACTTTGGTTAGATACACCATATTTAATAATGTATACAGAGCGTCAATTTAAAACCGTACAATGTTATATATCTCTGGATGTAAAATAGATATTGAACTTTTCTAAACTCTATTTGTTGAGCATTGAGCTAGAACGTCAACAAACGCACGTGTTTGACTCACCCGAGTGCGCGCTGTGATTGTTCTACGCTAGATAACACTAATGCCTCGTTACTTAAGGAGTAATTGATGCTCAAAACCTTTACTTTAAACTCGTAATTACCGGGTTAAGTTTGTGTGCTTCTTGAGCAGACCTTATCGGTTTTCGGAGCGTTTGTATAGTGCCTGGTGCTTATTTTCCTAAAATGGAGCAAGTTGTTCCAGAAACGTGTAATCGTAGGGGCGTCCTACTACTTTAAATGAAAAACAATTAATAGTAAAATTGTATAAGTCGACGTAAGAAGAAAATCCTGAGATTTTACTGACTGACATTTTATAATTTGTTGCTAAAACAGTGGGTGTTAGTGTTGCAACAGTAAAAAAATTTTTAAGGAGTTTCGGGATACTAAAACTTTGTCTTCTCCAATATCTCCCGGAGTTAGAAAAAAACTTTTAGATGAAATTGATGATGCCGTTCTCTTTGCAATTCGTAAGAATATTTAAACAAATTGTAATTTTTTTGTACAATATGCAAAAATTATTCCTAAACTTGCATTTCTGAGCTTCAACCACGCATTGGACTACTTAACAGCGGATTGCTTTTACGTCAATATTTGTAATGCAGATGTCTCCAAGTCCATAAAACACCTTTACCTAAGAAAATTGTTCTTTTCGGAACCACCAATTCTTCTGAAAAAGAATTCTGACGGCGCGAACTTTAATTTAGGAACGCAAGGAATATTACGTAAATACACATCTGGTAGCTCAACCCACTTGTCAAGCGTTTGTTTACGTTCTAGCTCAATGCTCAACAAATAGAGTTTAGAAAACGTTTCTACAACATATAGAGGGAATCATCAAGACTCATAAAGTAATCTTCTTCATTCCTTAGGCTGTAGGTACCCCAACAAAAAAAATTACATATGGTAACACCCACTTCATGATCCCAACTATGTCCATGTTCTCTTCGTCGTTCTTTTCTGCAGTTATTTTTATCTTTATTTTCCCTGCTGGGATCTCAGCATCTGTTTTAATTTGTTTGAAAACTTCTGCCTCTGCTTCTTTCCATTCTTGGTTACTAATTTATTTTGCCTGCAATCTGGGGCTAAAAACCAGACGTGGCAACGTTGCTTTTCTTCTGTTGCAAACTTCTTACCATTGACGTTCTCAACTTCACTTTCTATTCTCAGATTTCGGACCTAACTTCAGGACTCTAGATTCCCGTTATCCTCTGCACAAAACAACAAAACACTCGCCCCTAACCTCCTCTTACTTTGTGTTAATTCAGATTACTCCGAATTAACTTTGCTCTGGCTAATTGTCTTGGACAAAAAGCTCGTGGTAGTGTCGTAAATACTACCACTTACTCACACTTCTAAATAGGTCTTCAAATTAGTGGACTGTATATTAGACCGTTTTTCTTTAACTTAATTTAGAAAAACGCGAGCCCAAAAACCAACCCTTGCTTGGACAACCATTCAAACCAAGGGATGAAAGTGAACTGTTTTATTTTACAAATATATACATAAGGTTACATAAAATGGGCGGAGGATCTTAACTGACCACCTGCAAAATATAAAGCGGAGCCGATTGCCACTTAAGGGTGTCGGCATTTGCGACTGAAACGTAATCCCGGACTTTTTGGGAAGGAAACGGCAATAAACAATGTTTCCAATCTGTAACATATTTTCACTTAAGAACTAAACATACCGGCCCCCTTGAATGTACCACGTACTTTCAACAAATTACAATTATAATAATTACAAAATCTTTAAACATAGAATGAATAAGAAAAATAACATTTACTACAAGAACAATGAAGAAAAGGAAAAAAAATACAAACACTTAATTATGCACTACCATCAAAGAATAAGTTTCCCTACCTATAATTTATTACTTAACAACATTAATAGTTTTCTAATGGCAAAACACAAACTTTATTCACTGCGCGTTTGAGAATTGAGTCTCCTACCTTCACATTGACCACACGCACAATATCGTCATTACCGCGATGCACGCTCACAATTCTGCCAAGTTTCCAGCACATAGGTGGGACATTGTCTTCATGTACCAACACGAGAACACCTTCCTTGAGTAGAGTGGAAGAATTTTTCTTCCACTTGCTTCTAATTTGGAGTTCCGAAATATATTCCAGGCTCCATTTCTTCCAAAATTGTTGAATCAGCTTGGTTAAAAACTGATAATGTTTAAGCCTATTTTCCTTAATTTCAATTAAACTAGGCTCCGGCACTGCTACTAATGATCTTCCAATTAGAAAGTGAGCTGGTGTTAAAGGTTGGGAGTCTAAAGGATTTGAGGATAAAGGACTGAGAGGTCGTGAGTTTAAAATAGCCTCAACTTGTACCAAGATGGTATAATAATCCTCAAAAGTTAAATTTAAATTGCCAATAATGCGTTTTAAATGGAATTTTGTCATTTTAATTCCAGCCTCCCATATACCCCCAAAATTAGGACTTCTTGGAGGAATAAATTTCCACGAAATTCCAGTATGAGACAATTCAGTTGCAATTTTATCTGATTCTGTCGTAAAAAACTTGAATAGTTCCTTTAATTTATTATTAGCACCGACAAATGTTTTTCCATTGTCACTATAAATATATAATGGTTTTCCTCTTCTAGAGATAAATCTTTTTAAGGTTAATAAAAAAGAGTCAGTGGTTAAATCGGTTACTATTTCTAGATGGACGCATTTCGTGCTCATGCATATAAATAAACAAATGTAACCCTTTA
>JABXWE010005916.1:0-16132 GCA_014611495.1 Limonius californicus | reverse complement strand
AGTTTCAAAAAAGTAGTAATGAAATTTCGAGTGCTGTTTACCACCGGTTATGTAATACAGATACAGAAAATATCCATACTGTACGTCTTATTGCTGATGGCTGTGGAGGATAGAATAAGAACACTACTCTTATCACGATGCTTATGAAATGGTTCTATTCAGATAACAAACACGTGAAATCAGTTGAAATTATTTTCCCTGTTGTGGGACATTCGTTTATTCCTCCAGATAGGGTTTTTGCGCAAATTGAAAAACGAATAAGAAAACACGAAGTTATTGTTCAACCTGAAGAGTATGTCGGCTACATAGAAGAATGTGCAACAGTTTGGAATTTGGCTGATCCTGAAATTGTAAGAGTGTATGATTGCAGAATGCAAAAAGTATCTAAAACCACCTGGCGCATGGCACTTCAAATTTAATCCTTCAAAAAGATGTTTTTTGAAAAAAACTAAGACTGGTGTTACAATACGAGGAGAAGTAAATTATAATAATGAACTTGGTATTCCACGATTCGTTAACAGAAAAGGTACTCAAACTCCTAGTTCTATAAAACTAGCCATTGTAGCAGTAGACAAAACAGTTGGTGAAAAAAAATTAAAGAGCATTGAAACATTACTAATGAAACACTATGGATTGAACTGGAAGGATTACCAGGAACTTAATTTCTACAAGAATTTGAAGCAAAGCATTGAAGAAAGAGCAACAGAAGAAAGCGATTTAACATGTGAATTCATCGAAGAAAATGATTTTATTATCTAACAATTTGTTTTCTTATTATTGTCAAAATCATTTAACGGTGTTGTAGGCTTTAGTTTGACTTTAATAAAAAAAATTTGTGTTACAATTAATTGATTTACTGATATCAATTTTACTTCAAAACCCGCTATACTACATAGCGTCAAAACCCGCTATGTCACTTTTTTATATATCGCTTTTTCACTTATGCGTAAATTTATGTCAATAATTTTATGTGCATAATGTGTGTTATTCATGTGATAAGTAAACTATCAAAAAAAACTAACGAAATATTATTAATTAACAGCATGACAGTTTTTTGCCCTTCCTGAAAAATCATCCGAAAAACAAATAGCGGGTTTTGAAAATATACGACTCCTATAGCGAACGCCAATTTTATTGAAATGCATCCTGGTATGGAACCAGTACCCTGTCGCCAGACCTAAATCCGTTAAGTTTCTTCCTTTGGAGCTATGTTAAAGAAAAAGATTACAGTAAAACCGTTGCAACCCGCGACGAACTGATTCTAATAATAAAAGAAACATCCAACGGGCTCAGGCAAAACCAAAAAATATTATATATGGCAAATGCCATTAAACGATTATTTTTTGCTTTGCTAATATCTCTGAAACTAGGACCTTAATCTAAAATTTGCAAAGGCCCATCTTATTCAAATTTGAATGGGGGTTTTGAAAAAAGGGGAAAAATTGAAGACTCGCCGGAGTATTTTTTTCCTTGAAATAAATCCGCTATAACCTTCCTGCACGCCCCTGGTGTGACGTAATTGAATGAACGTAACTTCAGAAAATATCCCTACACAAGGAAGGTCCGCGTACAAAGTTTTGTTCGATTCCTTCATTTTCCTACAAGATATAATGAAAAAACGATTTGTTTTTGTAAACTTTGACACCCAGTATCTTTCTTAAGAAGCAAATAAGAGACACATATGGCATATTGTGTGGTGGTAGTTCAGTTGGTAGAGCCCTCACTTTCTGAGTAAAACGTCGATTCTAGCTTGGGTTCGAAACCTAAGCATAAGTAAGCAGATTTATAAAAATGTTAGCTGCAACCCACCAGACACAATTCCCCAATCTGGCTTGCGACCGTGGTATCCTAATGCTAAAAACTTTCTCTGGAATTTCTGTCGTTCGGAATCAACTTTATACTGTAGATCCCCCGTGTTTCTACCTTAGCGCCGAGGAGAAACACGTGGCAGAGAGGAGGTCAATGTCCAGCAGTGGCCCGAAGAGGCTATCAATGAATGAATGAATGAATGGTAATGTCATATTTTTGCGAATCAGAATGATCAAGAGAATATTTTCCCAAAGTAGTCAAGATTAAAACTGAAACACTCTGTACAGCATGATTGTAATTCGAGGACCAACGTGCGGATCTTATAATAAAAAACATAAAGTCGGTTAAATAGAAGTAAAGTTTCTAAATCCAGCGCTGACTAATAATCTGCTCCAACATTTAAAATATCTCAAATGGTTCGCGTGCAATTTGAAAAAAAATTGTAAATCATTCCAACTATTTACGCGTTATTGAAAGTGAACGTCTATTATTTCTAGAATAATTGGTTTTAGTTTTTCTTATGAGTAGTACTGAGTATTGAGGGTGTTCGAGGTGTGGTGGGCATGTAAGACCCATGCATAGCACGAAATATGCTAAGCCGGGGTAACTTAGGTGGAAAAGGAATAAAGGATTCCCCTCTGGCAACTCCGCGATTAAAAAAAACCTATAGTTTACTTATTTTCTGCAGTGGTGAGTAAGTCTTCTAGACAGTAGCAAATGTATTTTAGTTCACAGTATGGCGGAAACGTCTATTCGCTTATACAGTGTGTCCCAAAACGTACCGGCAATATTTCAAGGACGAATTCCAGAACTTATTTAGAGTCGAAAAGTCCATGTAAACGTATGTCCTAACCGTAACCGTTAACAATTTTAGTTCAATGAATTTCTGAAATACTGATCTAGTTGCCAAGATCGCGTCTTTTGTTTGGTAACATTTGAACATTGTTAACAAATTATTGTTTGTAACTTGTCAGTTTATTACTGTGATACCGAAGTTATTGGATCCTTCCTTGTATCCTTATACCCATCGTAATTCACAATGCCAATGTTATTTTCAAATGAAGAATATGCAGATATTCATTATGTTTACGGTCTGTATGTTGGAAATGCTATAGCAGCACAATAACCATATCGTAGAAGATATCCCAATAGAAGACTGCCTAAGCGTGTAGTTTTCTTTAATTCACATTATCAGCTGAGGGAACATGGCACTTTCAATGCAAGACATGCAGTCGGCTAAGGAGTTATCCGTAGACCTACAAACGATGATGAACAAGTTCTTGATTTATTACAAGAAGATCCGTCTTTAAGTGTACGAAGAATTACATTACGTACTGAAATAAATGTAGAAATCAGGTTTGGCGAATAATAAGACGTGCTCGCTTACATCCATATCATCATCAAAGAGTTCAAGCCCTAGGTAATGGTTTGGAAGCTTGTTTAAGATTTTGTAATTGGGTACAAAATAATCGAAACCTACCGCATGTTTTATGGACCGATGAAGTTTCTTTCATACGATATGGTATCAACAATTATCATAATTTTCATGAATGGGCTGCAGAAAATCCTCATTTAAGGATACGCTCACATTTTCAACATAGATTTAATGTTAATATGATAGCTGGTATTCTTAATGATCGTCTGATTGGACCATTTCAACTGAAACACCGTTTGAATGGTGCGAAATACGAATATTTTCTAGAAAACTCTTTACCATTATTACTGGAACAGCCGGACCTGACTCCATTAGATTTTTATATTTGGGGTTACATGAAACAGATTGTTTATGCAAGTGAAATGCACACGGTAGAAGAATTACGTCAAAGAATACAGTAAGCTGCCGATTACAGCAAACATATAAGAAAGTAGCGATCTCTTCTGCGACGTGCGGCTTTGTGTATCGAACACAATGGAGATAATTTTCAACATTTCTTGTAAATAAAATAATAAAAATGTATTAAAAAAAGATTTATTTCATAAAATTCGTTGAACTAAAATTTTAGCCATATAAATTATGAAATAAATAATAACTCGTTAACGATTACGTTTAGGACATATGTTTATATGGACTTTTCGCTCTAAATAAGTTCTCGAATTCATCTTTGAAATATTGCCGGTACGTTTTGGCACACCCTGTATATGTTTTTAGTTACTTGTGTTGGGCTTACTTGTAAGAATTTCATTTAGCTGACTGAGAGCTAATTTAATAGTTTTTAAATGTGAGGAAACGGAAGCTTCGTCAACTTTATTAAATAAATTTCTGCAATTTACGTATTGATCACGGGTTTTACTAATGCTAGTAGTAAAATAAAAAAGAAAAAATATACGCACATATCTAAATATAGCCTGACATATAAAAGTACTAGTTTTCTAACTATTCGTTCTATATTATTCATTTTGATTCATAAATTTACTATTACTTCAGGTTATAATTTTCAGGTTTCATTTTTATAATTGACAATGGTGCTTTTAACGCTGTTATATACTCCCATAAGAAGTACACGATAAGTGCTCTCCCCTAAAGCGGATCGATTAATTGCTTTTTAATAGTTTCTACGGAAAAGTACCCTTTAGCAAGAGCAATTTGTCATCCATGATATCGCAGAGTAGTGGTGTCTTTTTCACCGCAAGTCCTTAATTGTGAAACTATTTTTTAAGTTTATGTAAAAAACATTTTTTGTGCCTACCTACTTTGAATGTTTTTAGAAATTCAAAATACTTATCTATTACCGCCGCTACTTATAGCTTCTTGGCTAGCTATTCTTTGGTTTACAATTAATGGTCTACTAAAGTACTTTTCCAGTAAAATTTTCATTTTTGCAAGAGAAATTAATACCGTTGATTTTATGGTACAGTTGATTTGTAAATCAACAAATAAATTATTTAAACAACTGCCACAGATTAACGCATTTTTTGTGTCACTTATTGTATTCTCTTTTACCACTAAATTGTAATATCATAATTATACAGTTATATCCTTTATTCAAGGTAGTACAGGGACATACAATATGGAAATCAAAAAATAATGCTTAATACAATTTACATATAGTTCAAACTTGTGGGAAATCATACATGTGGATAAATACGTGTGTACAATAAAAAACGCGCTGTTATGTTGGCGGATTCAGCTGAATTCTAATAGCCGGAAACTGAATTGTTTAGGCCGGAAAACATACTCTGATAATGTTTAGGATACGAACTGATCTGAAAGGTTCATAGCCATGCATGGATACAAATACGGCTTGACAACCATATAAATAAAAACTGCAAATCAGTGGCGGATCGCGGGTAAAATAATAGGTGAAGTGCTATTCTAATTACCCTAATAGTAACAAATAGAAAAAATATAATTTACTGTCAACTTACCTAGTTTTTGTAGACCAAGTCTATCCTTCTGTCCTTCAATGAAGCAAAATTTTTTATTATGCCTTCGTAAAATAGTTGATTTTTTATTAATTCTAATAAGAGTTATTTTTGAATTGAAATATTTGCCAAAGAAGAAAGCCTATCTTGATATACTGCATTTCTTAAGTAGGTACCTTTTTAGTCGTTTAAGGCAAGAAAAATTTCTTTCCACAGATGCACTTGATATGAGGCAAAACAATTTGTAGGCCTCGGTAAAAATGTCTTTGTTCTCATTGAAATTTTTTAGTAATTCTTGGATCTGCAGATTACGGTAACTTTTCTCAGCAGAAAGAAGATTTAATTCATTTTTAAGACGCTTACCTTTTGTAAATATTTTGCATAAAATTGACCTAAACTTTCAAATGCTTTACACGGAAAACACGAATCATATTGTTCGAATTTCGTAGTATCAGCCAAAGACATGAATTGTAACTTATCCTAGTCATGAAACCTTACTTCCATTTCCATTACAATGTGGTCTAGTACTTCATAAAACAAAATTCTATATTTTCTTCTAATGTCATTATTTCTAAGGCTAGGTTATTCCCGCATAGGGCGCTTAGAAATATCGATTTGTGTTATTTCTATTTCCTTCTCGAAGAGTGTATCAAAGAAATCGTAATTCCGTTTCCTCTTTAATAGTTCAATAGTTTAATTTATTTTTGTTACACAAAAATTAATATCCAATGATTTCTTTTGGAGAACATCAAATAATATGTCAGTGAGAGAGAAAATATCATTAAATACTACAGCTGAAAATGTGAATTAAGAATTGCTGAAATCGTTTAAAAACCGACGATCAAACCAGGTCAAACCCGAACATGTAGTTCCGCGTCTTATTGCGACTGAACTCTTCACTTGCGCGATTTACCGTGAACCATTGTAGATATTGACGTAGGCGTTACCATGGCAACGGAGGTATAAATGCAGAGTTCAAATACGTTTGAGGCTGACCCTTCACTGCAGTTGCACGAGTGTTGTAGGTAAGATTTTTATGGTCACTGTGTTCACGCTCGACGGACTGCATTTAAAGTTTAAATTTTAAATACAAGGGGACCAGAAAAAATGTAATGTGTTTGTTTTCACCAACCTTATTGTATCTACGAGTATGTAGGCCATAAATAAACGACTTCTAATAGGTGTAATGCCGTTAAATAGTTTGTTATGTAATTGAATTAAATATTCGCAATTGAATGAAAATTTTAGATGAAGAGGCACTTCAACTACTTCACTTGGCGAGCCGCCACTGCAGCACTAATACTCCGTTTTATAAATCAACGTAATCATTGTTTAGGTGGTGTTTGATATCTAGGCTCATTAGCTCCAGCGTCATCTTCTGCTGCTATATACTTTTTAAAAACCCTTTCTTCATATTTAACTTAATTTATAATTACTGTTTAATTAAGCTCGCTTTGAATTAAAAGTTCTAAACCAACAATCCTCTATTCAATATTATCACACAGCGCCTCGCGTGCAGTCTGTTAATTTTATTTCATAACGCGTCACATAGAACCGTATTTCATTGAGAGAATAAGCAGAGACGGTAATGGATCTCTAACTGGGTAACGTAATAAAGTTCTATTGCTGAAATTTGGAAACTAGGCGTTTATTTGATTATGAATGTCTTGCGGTAAGATTGTTCGCTTTTAGGAAATTGGTGTAGATGGCGACCCTTACTTATACTTTTTCAATTTAATAAGAAGTAAATTTATAATTTATCTAGAACATATAGAAATTAAACACCCGAGGATACTAGTATAAATGCAATATATGTTTATTAGCGAAAGATGATAAGTAATGGTAAGATACATTCTGAAATAGATATGTAAGCATCAGATGGCGAACTGCCGAAAGTAATGCTCAGTTCTGAACTGTATAATATATGAAAACGTGCCGAACTTACGCAGGTCAGTAAGCAATTTTAAGCAATTCGCGAACTGTGCAGTTTTTACTTACACTAGTGCCGTCGATAGTAGTTTTTCGGAATCTGATCAAATTTAATGGCACAGATCGACAATTGCACACTTTATGAATGATCGATTCAAAAATTATATACATAAAATTAGTCAATTGCCGAAGTTCCCGAGATTAATACAGTCTACGAACGGACCTGTCCCTTCCATCTTCTATCCAAGTTATTTACAAATCTCATACATCTTCATTCGCTGTTTCTACCGATTCCTTTCTTTGCAAATATCAGGATTTACCGTGTATGATTTTTGCTCGAAACATATCTGATAGATTAGTTATTAACCCATTTACAAATTCGGTTTCATTATTTCTACGGAGTAAATACGGAGCGACAACAATGTAGAAAATATACCTTAGATTATGCGCAACTTCTTGAGTTCTTTTTGTTTTTAATAGCCGCAAAAATTTCGGATTTGTCATATTACCTCACATAAGCAAAGTTGACCTTGACTGTCCACAACGTGTCATTTCTTAATCTGGAAAGATAACCTGCCTGGGCTAACTTAAAGGTGTCTTTATGTATCCGTAGTGGTTACCAAAATTACAGTGTCCGTTACATTCAGCTGAAACTTGAGAAATAGTTATTCTAAATAGTGAACTTTATAGCAACCAAAAAGGTTGACTTTTGACTAACTCTCAGGTACATATTATAGCTGCATATCTCTAAAGCTATAACAGATTTTAAAAGTTAACAAAAAGATACTTCTAAATCCCTGCTAATAGATAGCCATAGTAAGGTGATTATAGTTGCACATACTGTTGTGAATAAATATCTTGCTTTTGGATTTAAAAATATTCGTCATTTTAGCTACTGACCGAATATCTTATTGTCCTGTGATTGGCGAGAAAATTATTTGCAACTTGAATCTAAATCTAATGTTATTATTGTTTATTTCCCATTTCTCAATTTCTTACTTACAGAAATGGGTAACAAAATAGTGAAAGAAACATAAATATTGTTCGTGAACCCATAATACAGTAAATTATATTACGTGTTTATGTTTATTTAAGCTACTCTTAAGCTCTAAGATAATTTTTGCTGTTCATCTGTAATCTTCTTTGGTTAACTTTTGCACAATCCTCGCGTTTACATCACTCACTAGTGTCCTAGTAAAAATTCAACCTTCTTAGCTACCATAAATCCGTTAAATTCTTGGGGCATTTGTTTATGTAAACCCAGAAAACTAGAAACAATTTGGAAGAATCTTCTAAAATGCGTATAGATTAGTCATACGTATTTACGTTGTCTGCCTTTCGAGTAGAATCGAATTTACTTTGAACATTATGAAGAGGATAAGTACATCATTCATATGGAATAATCCACAACGTCAACTGTTAAGGGGTGGATGGTTGAACAGCATGTCATGCGCTGTGTCTCCCGCGGTTTCTTTCTTAAGCAATTAGCATTTGCAAAGTATGGGCAATGGTCATACTCTTAAAAAAACTAGCATCCATATTCAGTTACAGTCGCAAGTGTAGTGTGTGTATTCTTTTCAGTAATTACTAAGGTAAGTGTTTCTTTTATACCATTAAATTTAATTGAATATTTCAATGTGACAAGAATGACCTGTTGTAATTTTTAGGTTAATCTCTTATTGGTTGGTGGTAACAACGTTAGTAATTCAACTAGATGGATCTGTTCTATGCTGGTGATACACCGTCATTATTGGTTTAAACTGGATCGATGGCCATCAAATGTTCAACCTATGTTATACTTTCGTTAATATCACCTTCTTTAATAATTTCAGTAATTTAAATTAGAATGTGTATCTTTAATAGTTATAAATTTGTGCCATTTTTGACCTTAAACAATTGTGCGAACGTTATTTTGATTAATTGGATTTTACCCTCCGTATTAAAATTTAAAATCAAGTTATACCATTTCCTTAAGTTCATAAAACAGAAATTACCTAAATGTTGTGCTCAAAAGTTAAGGTGTGGTTAAAGCTTTTTTAGGTATTTTGTTTTTTCCATGATATTTTACCAAATTCCCGTATCCAAATCAAGAAATTAATGAATAATTATAAGTTTATCTACTTCGAAATGAAATATTATTCCATCTTAAATAAATTAATGAATTATCGCACATAGGTAGCCCGACCAAAAAGGGTGCTGTGTCCTATAAAAGTCCAAAGTATAAACAAAACCCAAGTTATGCAAACCTAGCTTCCAAACATAAAACCTGTTTTTCAGGGAATTACTCGTGGCTTCGTCTCGTTCAAAAAATTGAAAACGTTAAAACAAAAACTCCTGCAAATTCTTCCAACCCTCACTTTGCTTTAATGTCACCGTAACTAGTTTATCTTTTATCAGCACCAACCTTTACACTGTAGGTAGGCACGCTAAAATGCCCCTGGACAGCTACCCATCCGGTACGCGGACTGCATTTACCTCCACCTGGTTGGTACACCCCTCTATGGATTGCCGATTCTTCCCGTCACGTCGTTCTTCACCATATTTATTTGCGACGATTAAAAGCACATTTCATTTGATGATGCTGTATTATCTTTTAAAAATATTACAATTTTTATTACATTCCAAACAAAAAACAAAAGTAATCTCCAATTCAAAATTTAGTAATCGTTGACGGAAGAGTTTATTTTGAGATGGAAAACACGTCTTGCCTCGACGGCGATTCAAAAGTGAATGAAAAATTCAATTATTTAATCGAATTTAAAAGCTTACTTTTACTCGACAACCAATGAAATTACAAAGATTGTGACAGATGGGAAAACTGTCAAGCTGTCAAATACCATTTTTAAATATTATTAGTTTACACAACAAATCTTTTAACTTTTACTTTTATATGACACTTTTGCCCAATTAGCATTTAAGCATTTATATATATATATATATATATATATATATATTGCTGTGATATAATAATGGGGGGCTTGTAAAAATCGCTGTCTTGGATATTAAGGTTAAAATTGATACCTTTTGTGACTACATCATTTGTTGTATTTAAAATATTTGTCTAATAATAAATAGGAACTGTTCATATTGCATTTTTGTTACTCATTCTATACGAAATAAAATGTTCTCTTAATTTAAACCGCAATAGCATTCTTTGGATAGAAACTAGGCTTGCCTTACAAATCCACTTAAAGGGTGTTTTTTGACAAAATGAGTAGTTAACTTTTAGTTATGTATTTCAGTCCACTTCTTTACCGTCAATATGGTTATCCTTCGAAGATAATCTTCTTGGGATGGTATAACGGTTATCCACGGAGCATAACTTTTGGCTATGTTGGGAAGATGGCCAAAAGATGACTTCCAAAGTTAGCTTTTGGACATCTTTTAGGGTTAACCTTTTAGCAGCTTTGAAAATGCGCGAAGGTTGCTCTATGGTTAACTAATTTGTAACATAGTTAACCTACAGGTTAACGTTTGGTTGACTAATGGTGACCTTATATATTTGAGAGGTTAATTTTTAGTTATCTTTTGGGTAACTTTAGGTATGTGGATATGCTGATGGTTCAAAATAAATTTGAGTTATTCAGTCTTCTGCGTCTGCATAGCTATAAAATTTAGCTCCTCTTGTTAAACTTGTACATATTATAGGGTTGCAAACAAGCCCAGTCGTTTTTATTGAATTTTTTAATTAACACGATACGTATAACTTTAAATATTCTTCTAAAATGCTTCTTCTAAAATTGCTATATTTATTTCTTTTTCATAGGTAGTATTCTCTTACATCCAGTACTTTTTTTAGAATTTCGTACAACACAACCGCGGTGCAATAAGGCTTTATAGCACAGAAATCGTCTATTTTTCTATGAGTTTATCTACGTTTACACTTTGTTCACCACTTCTGTATATCTTTCTTCTATCAATGGACAACTAAAACTCTTGTTAGCATTTTCCACAATTTGCGCAATTCTTTCGTTAGATATCGCTTTGTGATATTGCTTTGTTGTTAGGCCATTGGCCGAACGGCATTTATTCAGTTCCTATTAACCATTAAGGCAGGAAATAACATAAGTATATTTTTTACGTACCTCAGTGATCACTCTCGAAACCGTAAAAAGGAATCACCAAAGATAATAAGATATAAACCGTACTACGAGTGGTTATTTTTTAGTATTATTTTAGATAAGAAAGTTTGAAAGGTATTGGTAAAACTATAAACAAATATTGTCTTCTATGCAAGTGCTAATTGTTTTTGTGTATTACAGAAAGGACCCACAAAGTACCTATCTTACGTGCCCACATAGTTTAATTATTAATTAACAAAGAAACGTTACCGTATAATGCATGGGGCATAACCCACGGTGAAGCTAGTTAGTCCAGCTTTGCCGTTTTCTCAGTTATTGTTATGAAATTATAATGAGAAGAGAATCCATTATTTATATACGACGTGCCTAAAATTCATTTTTTCAAAATATATTTCAATTTCCCCGTCGTCTACAACTTTAGAAGTAAATTATCTCAGATGGGGAATAAAATTTCCAATGAAGTTAATAATTTTGAATCCCAAATTCGTTCTATATTATTGATCCTATCAAAAAGCGGTGCTGAAAAACGTTTCCTTCTGAATTTCGATGCCTTTGAATCTTTCTAAAACTTTTTTTTGAAATAACGTATATAGCAACAACCAGAAAATACATTTACAGAAACTGCTGAATTTGCGTAATGACCAGATTTTAAAAATTCAATAACAATCAGAAAGTTTAAATATGGACCGTTCCCTTAGGCGAAATTTGTTGGAAAATGTTCGTCGTACTTTATTCCATTACTATTTGCTACCTTAATTTTTGTAATTTGAAATTGAGTACATGTTTCTATTAACAAATAGTAGTTTTATAAAGAATTGAAGTTAATAAAACAATTTTGGAATTTATCACCAAATTTATTCAAATACCTTAATTCTTCTTCTTTTTCCTCCTTTATTTAGGCAAGCGCCTGTTTTTCGTTAACTTTAGACTTGTTCATGTTTGGTCAGGGTGTTTCCACCGATGTTGAGACCCAGCTCTGTTTCCATCGTTTAGGCAGTCGTCCTAACTTCTCTTGCCATGTGGGATATTGTCTCTAGCTATTTTCGGTAATCGATCAGGGTCCATTCTGTCCACATGAGCGTTCCATTCCTTCCTTCTACTTTTTATAAATTTCCGGATGTTCTGTATGTTGCATTGTTGGCGTATTTGCCGACTTGGAACTCTATCTCTTAATGTTTTTCCAGCTATTGTTCTTAGTATTCTCACCTTAATTCAAATAGGAAATATGTGTAAAAAGGACTTCTATCTCTTTTAATTCCGATTTTGTTAAACTTATGCATTTTAACATTAACGCAGTTTATTCCAATCGTAGCAGCTTTAAATAATAACTTTATTACACAAGGATTCTAGAAATATTGGATTAAACGCATGTATGGATTGGGCAGGCAAATTGAACCACCATGGCTATAATTATAACTATTTGTGTACATGTGATGTCTAAAATTACAAAAAGTAGAGTTGTTGAACGTTATAGAATAGATGTATTAACAATAATAGTTTATATAATAATCCATCAGCTTTTGCTGGCCATAGAGTTAATGAAGTTTCTGATTTCGATCCGAATAATAAGGGTGATAAAACTGTGGATAGCTTAGATTTTCCAAAAGTTCTGAACTCGGATCACTAGATCAGAAAAGCAAAGCTTTTCTTAAAATACATTCTACTATTCTTAGTTCATCTTATTGGAAGGAAAATTGAAAATTACAGCGGGTAAAAATGGTTGTTCTTGATTAAGTGTGGGTGTGTCTTTTATTTCTATTTATTATAACATGATTTGGCTACATATTTAGGTATAAAATATACGAGTTATTGTTTTTATTTTCCTGCGTTTATTGTGGAGTGAAAAGGACGCTACTTTAAAGAGTTTAGCTTTTGATCTAGTGACTTTGCTGGAAATGTCTTAGCGATGATATCTACAGCAACTTGAAGAAAACGATAGTTAGTACTATTTATTATTTTTAATTAATGGTAACACATTATATATGTAACGTTTCTTTAAGAGTCAGTTTCTACATAAATTATTTGGGATATTTCTATTTTTCAATAAAAATGTGGGAGATAATTTCTTCTGTAGGTAAGAAAGCGTTTTTATGTTTTTACATTCAATAAGTAACTTAAATATCTTATATAAATACATAGTTAACAGATTTTTGTTATACATGGTTTGACACCTGTATACTTATAAGCTTTCATGAGATTAAAGGGAGGTTAGAATCGTTTTGCCTAATATGAATCGCGTTGGAATTAATTATTGTAGTTGTAAAACTTAAAAATGGTCTTACATTTAGAGCTGTTGAAACGACTGAAATATTCGTGGATATAAAAACTTCAACCGCATTTCCTTGGAAGATCTATCATTGTTATAGGTTAAGATAATTATCAACGCCACGGTAATAGATCAACTTCAACGCAAAAATACGTAATTTCTGTCTATTTTATATAAAACAAGACAAAATGAAATCACATTTTCTTGAATGTAGCTTCATAGCATTTTGCTAAATATTTTGTTGTGTTATCGCAAAAACTGCAGGCTGACAACCGGGGTAAAGGTTATTAATCATTACTTGTCTGCTGGGAAGTTCTTTTTGATATTCGACTATAAAAGGAGCAATTTGTGCAGACTTCCATTGTTGTCGACGGTCGACATAAATTATAAATGTCATGCGATATCACAGTACTATAAAGTAGTAGGTACTTGATGGGAAATCTAACCTTCAGGGATTTCCAGCACTGCTTTTGCACGATTTTGTCAATAATCTAAACGAGCTGAAGAGCAAAAAGCCTTCTCTCTTGAATACGCAATGTGCTAAAGCTTTTCTCTTTAGAACATTGTAGATATTGTGTAGGAAGCTCTAAACATTTATAGAATCACGGTAGGCTGTAACACGTACAAATAAAATTTCTTCTTTCGCACGAACATTTTTCTCATTCGTACTATTCGACTATTTTCACTTCATATCGTATGTATATAAACTAATGTTGGACCGTTTAATATTATTACCGTATGTTGCTCAGTATTGTCAGAACTGTATTCAATCTAAAAGTGTTTAGGAACTAATACTTGATAACCGGATTTAAAGCAACAACTAGTGGTATAGTTTGGCATATTTCTATCAGCAGTTGGGACAGAGGATTATATGAGGATTATGTGTACAGGGCATTCGTTGGCTAACGTAAAATTCACTGGGATTGTATTTGTATACAAGTCAATGTGGACATTACAAACAGCTTATAAGTATTACTGCATTATAATTCTCTCTCTTTACAGACCGAATTCTGAAACTGTTTTTAGCTGTCCATTACGGGACGCTGATAAACCACTATAGCTATTTGTGTATTAAGAGCGCAAAATGATATATTGTCGATTGAAAGAGACAGTTGCCGCGCGACGAAGGAGCGCGGCAATCTCTTGAAATCGACAATGAATTTGCGCTCGAATTACACACAAGATTTTTTCTACAATCGAGAGTTCACATATTTCCAAAAATTTATTTAATTTGAGGAATGAAAATTAAAAGTACAGTTCTTACAATTTTTTATGACAATTCCAGACGATAAAGAAAGTCTAGATGAGTTTGAAATTGTATGTTCCGCCATTGTTACTGATTCAACAATTTGCACTTTAGATGATTCACCTTTACCCAAGATTTTCTGTGCCGTTTCAATTTTATTATTAATGCTTTCTTCAATGTATCCCTCGGCTGTAGAAGAACTTTTCCAACCTCCATGACGTTTCAGTTGGATGATATCACCTCCTCCATTAATTAGAAGAGTAGCTGACGTGCGACGAAAACTGTGACCTGTATATAATTTACAATCTGATAAATTCAAATACTGGGCGATTTCACAGGGTATTTTTCCAATTATATTCATTCCCACCACTTGTTTAGAGCATTTTCCGTTACAATATCGTAGAAATAGACGATATGGGGTGTCGTAATCTGATGGTCTCAACGCAACATACCTTCTGTAGAATGATAAAAAATCAAGTTCTTCACTATTAGTAACAGTAAAGACACGACTTTTTCTTGTTTTTGAGTCAGGAATTTTTACTATTAATAGCGAATCTTTGTCTTCAATGTCTTCTATGGTCATTTTCACAAATTCATCTCGTCTACATGCACCGAAAACTCCCATAATTAATACTACCTGTCAATAAAATAGCTTATTAATATTTACAGAGTAATGAGTAGTGTTATTTACCTTTTTCATTAAAAATATTTCATCTGGCGCTTCATAGAGGAATTTGAACAATTCTTCTTTGGTGAAAGTTCTTGATTTTTTTGGTTTGTATCCTACAGATTGGCGTTTTAGGTATGCGATTAACTTCGTATATTGGCTGATGTCAATATTGTTTCTTACAGTTAATACAGATCGTAGCATTGAGTACACCGACCAAAGTGTAGCAAAATTCATAGTTTTAGCTTTTTCGCTAAAGTAAGCCATCATTACGTTTTCAGTGTACCTTCTAACTTTCCTTGAATTACACCATGTGATGAAGAGTTCGTACTGCTTTTCATACTTCCCCCGCGACTTTTCTGGCAATAGGTTTAAAGTCGCGACTTTAGCGGCGCTTGCAATTTCAGGTGGTGTACATGAAAAATCACTACAATCATTTTCTTCTTCCATTTTTGCTGCTTCACGCTCACATACGATTATTATTTAGGAAATTTTTCACTCAAATGGAAGATGTCATTTACTTGTTGACATTGGATACTCTTAGCAATGCATATTTGATTTATAGTTAATAATTGGGAGAGCGAGCGTTTTTTTTATTTAGTCGCTTATAAGCGACAAAGTGACATTCATCGAAAAAGATGACGTTTGCGTTGTCAAATACGAGCGCAAATGCCTACTTTGGATATCGATTGTAGAAAAAGCTATTTCTAATGATCAGTTTGGCTTGTAGATGATTTGGCGGGCACCCTTGTGTGTTGAATTGATTTTTA